>VZTU01007567.1:0-14136 GCA_013400835.1 Zapornia atra | reverse complement strand
CCAACCAAAATGATTAAATAGTCATCATATATGTGAACAAAAGGCTTATGCTCAAATTTTTCTGATATAATATCTGACTATGAGCTATGTATTATTATTTTTTAATTCATAGCTCATACAATATTTTAAACTTCATCCACATTGTCAAGGCCGGGAAAAGTGTCTCCAACTGCAGGAAAAAAATAAATTCTAAGTGCCTAAATTTCTTGAGCTTCAGGTATAATTTGGATTTACAACAATATTCAGCAAATAGAGATTGTTATCCCTGAAATGCATGTAGAAAGGGAACTTATTTAGAAGTGAATGTGCAGAGAAGGTTAAGGAAGTTAGGACATGGCAAGTGAATTAGTTTCCTTCAATCCAGTCCCCAGATGAGGCTTTCAGCCTTGTGGATTGGCTGATGAGGTACGTCACTTGGAAGAAAGAGTCATGAAACTACTCAAGAAGAATTGGAAGAACTAGCAGTGGATCAACAGGCTCTGTAATACCCTTCCTGAGAAGAGAATGAACTCCTACTGCATTTCAAAAACTTCTAGGATAATTATGTTTTTATGCTAGTATGCCATATTCAAGAGAGTTTGAGAGTACAGCTATTTACAAATGTACTCTAAGATAGTTATTTTGTCTACTGTTCTCCTAACTTTGTGATTCTGTAATTCAGAAGATAGCTCTTAATAGGTAAACACTGCCAGCAATCAATAACCGGGAAAGAGTAAACAAAAGCACTGAATGATAAAATTGCAAAGCTGTGTTCCAAAAGCGTGTCAGGAAACACAATTAAACACTGGCAACTATCCTACATCTAAGCTTGGTTTGTTGGGTTTTTTTAAATACAGATTATCACATACAGGAATATTAAAAAATTAAAGCAAAATTATTCAGAGGTTCGTGTACCCGTTCAGAAGGCAGAAATTTTCTTATGTCCACTTCTAGACTCAGTACCACTGTAGTAAAAGCCTTTGAAAGGCTTTTCATATTTCCTTTTATTAACTTTTTTTTTCTCCAAATGCAGGCAAAGCAGTAGGATGTGCATCTCTAATATCTGATGTTCCCTGATTATTGTTTTCTTTGACAAGGTGGTTCTTTAGCAGCTAATTTTGACTTTCATCTTTAGCTATGAAATTACAAAAGTTATTTTATCACTGAGCCTTCGTCATACTAAAAGTATTGTAGGAATCTGCTGAGCTACTAAGCATCAGAGACCCGTCACTTTCATGTTTTTATTGAGTCACTGTAATCTGAGCAATAGGCATTATCCAGGGAAGGTATTAATGGCATTGAAGTGTTGTGAGCTCCGTCTGACCCAAAAATCTCAGAAAACATTTGGAAGATAAAATACTGGTTAGTCTTAGGACTAAATAATGAAGAATTTGCATGGAAGAAAAGCCACTGAGAATGAATTAATACTACCTGCCAATTCCACAAATATTTATTTACAAAATAATGCCATGCATTGTTAGTTTGTTAATTGGTGTCAATGGAGAAAACCAGGTGCTTCCAGTTCTCTTAGTACCCTATTTTATGATCTGTTCTTCATTTACCTTTATCTTCAGGGAGTCTTTTTGAACATTTGTCTCTTCCTAACTTTCCTTTAGTACCAAGGGCATTCCACAAACGCCCTTCACTGTTCAGTGCCATTTAACTAAAATGCCTTTATGCAGTCTATAGCTTTGGAACTATCATTGTTGAGATGCTCAGTTGTCCCTGAAGCTGGCTGTGAGCAAAGTTAATGCTATGTCAATTTATTGTTTATTACTGCTATATTTATACCCTGTGTAAGATATGTTGCAGAATTATAAAATAACTCCCTTTTTATGCTTCTGAAGTTTGAAAGTCCATTTGAATTTAGAGTTTGTGATGTACACAATTAAGGGGAAAAATTTGCCATTAATACAAGTAGTATCTAAAGGTAAGCCTTATCTTAATATACACTCATAATATGGTATATCAGAAGAAAATATATTTGTCTACAAGACCAGAATGAATTTGCAAGTTAGAATATTGACCTTCTGTTGCCATTAAAATAAATCACTGCATTTAAAATACAGCTTTTTATGACTATTTTTCCTTTATTATGTATTTGCAAGAGAGCATATTTAATTTCTCAGTAGTCTGCTTGACCTATAAGTCAGCACATTCCAGGAGACTGGAATTATTGTATGAGCTATTTCTGGGCAGTTTTTCAATATATATTTTTTTTTCTTCTTCCCCCCCAAGAAAATTTTTTTCTTACCTTGAAGTTTTAGTGCTCCTGCTAATCTGTCTCTCTCTTTGATTTGAAAACCTCTGAGCTGTCCAACAGAAAAAACGTTTCTGTGAGAATCAGACATTAGGGATTGGCAGCTCATTTCAGGATTCCAGTGTTCAGACAGAGTCCTTATTTAGGAGACTGTTTAGTATGAAAAGTTAGTATCTCTTCAAAGCAGAAGTCAAGTATGTTTAGCTTGAAGCATGAAGTTAAACGTACAAGATCCTGAAGATCTGTATCAGTTGCCAGTATATGGCAATAGAGAAACTGTGCCACTAAGAGGTATCTAAATAAACTGGTTTGCAGTCTTTTTAATTAGAATTAATTAACATAATGGGTTGGGATGTGAGGGTGTGGATGTACACATGACACCACACACAGGAAGGAAAATAAGAAATAAACCAAACAACCCCCCATCCCCACCTCAACTCAGAAAACCAAGAAAGGCCCTAAAATGAAGAAAGGTTGTGTAATTGACATTGTAATTGAGCAAGTATATGATAGGATAAATGGAAAAACCTTCTGCCAATGGCAATGCAGATCTAGTTGAGCACATGAAGATAGAAGCTTTACCCACTATGGTTTAAAAGCTGAGAATTAGGACTCTGATGGAATTATTTCAGAGAAGCAGCTAATAAGAAATTAAATGTTTCAGACACATGCAGTCTGTGAGAGAGCTGCTGGGTCATTGAGCCTACCAAAGAGTGAAGGGAGCACTTAAGGTGAATAAGGTTTATGCTGAAAAGCTAAATGATTTGTAACTTTTCAAAAAACGTAAATTAAAATGTCAGAGGAGGTACTTGAAAAACATTTAGCAGAAATAGAAGAGGTCCAGAGAAGGGTGACAATATAATTATAGACCTGGGATGGCTTTGTAAAAGCATAGATTTGGAATGATTAGAACCCTCTCTGGAGCAGAGTGAAATGGGATGTAAAAAGCATGAAAATAATGAATTAAAAAAATCATATTTATGCCTTTTAACTTTAATCAAAACATTAAAGTAGTCAGGGGAGCTGACTGCCACAAGCTCTACAATGTTGAATGGTTTCTGTTTTGGGGTCCTTTATAATGTTGGCCTTTGCAATAGGTAGAGTCCAAGAGTTGTAGAAACTTCAGTGCATCAGACAAAAGGCAGATGCACATTAAGCAGAATAATGATGAAATTTCTGTTGAAAGTGGCTTATTTTATTACAGAATTTCTAGAAATTTCCCTGAACTGCCTACCAGAAACCTAAACAGAGAATAGATTAGAAGAGGTATTAGTTCTACCTGAAGTGCAAGTTCCCTATAGGAATCCATAGTTCAACATACAAGAATCTGGCAATTCTGTTTCAGTTCAGAAAATCACATTAAGAATGTATATACGTGTGGTTTGCTAATACGTTTTCATAAACTGGCTTTCAACACTTTATGTATTTCTCTTTGTAATGCAGTTCTGCACCAAACAACAATGAAATCCATTCTTTTATGTTAACTTTTTAAGAGTGCTATATTGCATATAAATATATATATTATTGAAGAAAATTTATCCTCATGACTGAATCTTTACTAGTATTCTGCTGTTGGTTTCCCATGCGTTATTGGTTTGTAGCCAAGTTTCATTAACTCATTTGGCATTTCATTAAAGTCTGAATTCTAAAGGCCAATGCTTTCCCTCCTATGGAGTAGTAGTTAAAATGGATGCAGAAATGACTGAATTTAATGACTTGTGTGAAAAGTCACTCCTTGGGAACTTACAGGAATGTGAAATACAGTATACATAAACAGTGTGACTCTGTGCAGAGTCTTAGGTGTAGAGGAAAAAATGCTAACACTTAATGTTTTAGCTTCTTCAAGTAATGAAACTATTGCTGTGAATTTACCTTGTGGAAATCAAAATATCTTGGAGGCATCTGGTTAGAATTTGTCCATAAATATGGCTTTTCCCACTCTGGTTTGTGTTCTATAAGTTTTTTGTGTCCTGCTGCAAACACATGTTGACAGTGCAATTAAAATAAACTATTTTTCCTTGCAGCAAATTACCTGTTGTGTATATCCAATATGATACCTGAATCTATGCTTTAGGGAAAAGAAAGCGTACAAAATAAGTGAGATAGGAAAATTCAGGAATAGATAAGGACCTGGTTTGGCTAAATCAAGTAGGTAACATAGACTATCTCTGAATTTTAATACCGGAAGTTAACTTACAATAATTTTGATGCTCTTTATTTCTGCATCCCATGGAGATGCTGATTAACTGAATCCTTATTTATCTCTGCATAATTTTATTATACATTTCATTACTTTCTGCATGTTATTTACAAGAGTTATTGTCTTAAGACTGAGCACTGGATTGTTTTGTGATACAACTTTAGTCCTGAGCTGGTGACATGGTTCACTTCCTCTCAGAGATATATTTTAGAATAAACCCTTTAGATATTCCCTACAGCAAGCACAATATTAACAGTTTACCCATTCAAAATACAACTGTTTAAAATATGGAAAATGAGTTTTAATATCATAACAGAAAACTCCAGCACAACTGAAAGCTGAAGTTGACATACTATGAATAACATATGTGAAAAAGGTGAAGTCCCTCGGATGACTCTACTTCTGAAGTTCTGTGTTGGAGCCATATAATGATCTGTCCCCTAGAATAAACTAAATTGTCACAATTACATAGAAGTTTCTTTTCTTGAGACTGATTTATCTCCTCAAAGACATAAAGCGGGAATTATTGATATAAAGAATATTCTTAAATAATTCACCATCTACAGTTGAGCTGGGATCAGTCATAAATCAGAGATGATACTGGCCTTTTACAGAAAATTCTGGGGCATCTGCAATCTTGTACGCATTAGAGCATGTCCCTAAAGCTGAATATGCCAACACCTATGGTATTTCGTTTTCCCAATGGCAAAATCTTTTCTTAAATATGCTTGTTTTCCAGGTTGAGGCTAATTACAGAATCATATGGAAATAAATATATGCTTTGCAAGTTATGTATTTGAAGATTTAGAAGCTTTAGATTTATGAAAGCATATAAAAAGTGGAAGGCAGTCAAAAATCTTTCCCTAAATTTGCTACCCATCACAAAAATAAATTCAGAACCCATCAAAAAAAGATTATATTGCACAAAAGTCTACTGGAACAACAGCAGTGTATTTAAACATTTCCCTGGTTTAATGTAGCATGAAACATGGAGATTGCTTGAGGATTTTCATTTAATTTAGAAAAAGCATTTGATCACAGAATTGTAGGGGTTGGAAGGGATGTCAGCAGATAGATTCCACCCTCCCGGCCACAGCAGGTTCCTTAGGACAGATCGCACAGCTAGGCATCCAGACAGGTCTTGATTATCTCCAGAGATGGAGACTCCACAACTCCCCTGGGCAGCCTATTTCAGTGCCCTGTCACCCTTATTGTGAAAATGTTCTTCCACATATTGGTGCGAAACTTCCTATGCTCCAACTTGAAGCCATTGCCCCTTGTTCTGTCTCCACAGACCATTGAAAAGAGGCTGGCCATTTCCCCGTGACCCACACAAGATATTTATAAACATTAATAAGTTCCCCTCTTAGTCTTCTTTTCTCAAGGCTGAACGGTTCCAGCTCACCCAGCCTTTCCTCATAGGGGAGATGCTCCAGTCCTTTAATCATCTTTGTAGCCCTCTGCTGGACTTTCTCCAGGAGATCCCTGTCTTTTTTTTATACCAGGGAGCCCAGAACTGGACACAATATTCCAGGTGGGGCCTGACCAGGGCAGAGTCAAGGCAAGTAGAATTAGGCTGTTTCGGGGATTTTAGTAACAGGAAAAGAAGTTCATACATTGATTTGTACATTCATACTTTCAATGTGAGTGAAGAATTCAACTGTGGGGCTAGTAAAGGGATATTTGCCCAATGGTTACCCAGGAGTCCTTTATTTATGTGCCATTTGAGCTATTCATTCATTTCAGGGGATGATCAAGCAGAAGTGAGAGCACCTTTCCTTAAGCCACTGATATAGAAATGCAGATACCCTGCAATCTTGAATACTTTGTGGATTATTTGAAAGCAACGCATATATCTTTATATATTCTTTTTTATATAACTTATGGGTAGATTTGTACTTAATTATGCAGAGCTAGTGAAAAGTGCTTCTTTCTGTCAGCCTGTAGTCTGACTACCTTTCTCTGGTTTTTGTGTTGATTACACTGCTGTTTTCTGTTGTAATTTCGTGATAAATAAGAAGGCAGAAAACATGCTGACTAGTCAAAATTGGTTTTTTCTGCCTTGTGGTTCCGAGAATCTGATTTCAGCTTTAACATTTCTCCAGGTAACTGGGCCAAGATAATACTTGGCCTTGGCTTTCACTTAAGTACTTAACATAAGCAGTTGTTTGACCAAGAAAGTTAAGATCATGATAAGCATTTCTGTGGTTTAGGTTTTGATTTTTTTGTTTGTTTGTTTTTTAACATGCCTAATGACACCTTCAGAGGTTTATTAGAATACCTTCACATTGTTCCAGTACCAGATATTTTTTTTTGGACATTACTTACTTATTTTCTTGCCGTACATTTTTCTTGTTTTATTATTTCAATCTTCTTTTTACCTCTTGTAAATATCTGTTTCATTTACTTTATGGTATCTTTTTGCTGCTGCTACTTCTCTTGGATTAAGATATCAAGTATATAGCTTTTTTTACCAGTATATAGCCTGTTTTGTGTAGCTCTAGAACTTTTGTCGGGTAGTATTGCAGTTTTTCTACACTACTGTAATTTTAGATGTCAAGTATCTAAATTCCTGCCTTTCCTAATACCACATGAGAAGAAAGGAGACAACAGAGAATAATTTCAGAGAGCTCAAATATGAGACATGATCTGAGTTAGCTGATTACTTCTAGTTTTGATATAGCAACCTACTTCCTTGAAGTCACAGCATATTCAGGTAATAAATAAATATTAATTTATGACTAAATTAATGCACTGCGTCTCAAAAACTGGCTGTTAATTCCTTGAAACAACTGGGACCAGAGAATCTAGTTTGCTGCAAATTCCTCTTAGCTGTTTCTGCTTTCACTTGAGTTTCACCTCAATTACCAGCTGGTTTCCATGGACTGTTGAGGTTGTCATCAGTTTCATCTTCTTTGAAGTATATCCTAGGTGTGGACTGTGAACCATGCTGTGTTCCCTACTCTAAAAAGTACAGTACAGAGTAAAAGTTTAAGACCCAAAGAATTAAAGGAGGATTATAAGCTTGTATTGTAGACAACAAGCTAAGTATAGTAGCAACCTTACTGAGGACACTACATTTGTTAAGGTAGAAACTAAAAATATTTTTTTAAAAAGCATGAGCTTTTCACATTGATGTGAGGGATGTCTGGTTCTGAAGAAAGAAAATCCCAGTGTGTTGAATTAATTTCTTTCTCATGCTGAGAGTGGTAGATCTGCTCAAGGAAACCAGCAGAAGAAACAAAATGTTTAAAAAATATGTTGCCGTATGGAGCCTGAAACTGGTTTATGCAACAGTATAGGGTACTTCCAAATTTATTCATGGTAAGATGTTACCACAGGCTCTAATGGGTCATGTCTGAAAGCCTAAGAAGAGAGAGAACAAATAGGCAAATTGAAGCACCAACTGATCTGCACTTTGCCCAGGTTCTGCAGGGTCTTAATGCTTAAGCTGACAATGCTTACAGAACTAAAGCCTTTGGGATATTTGACAGCTATTATAATACTTCCTTCATCTAGGAGTTAAAAGCCCCTCTTAAGAAAAATTGCAGTTAATGGTCCCTTGATATCCAAAGGAAGGGGTAGGATTTAGGATTTACAGTGTCAGGCAGAATATGTGGCACCAAGTTTGTTTATCTGCACTAAAATTAGGCAATGTCAAATACTTCTTAAAGCTTTATTTAAGTGTATCATCTTATGGCTGCTATGTATATATAGCTGTAGTCCCTGCTTAACTAAAAGGGGGTGATAGTTTTGTTTGGCAGGACAGTACATTCACTATATTTTTCCTACTTAAAGTCATGACAACACTGGCACGAGTGTGTCAAAGGAACTTATAGGCTAACTTCAAAACAAAAAAAAAAATCTGGAATAAATTAAAGGATGAAGCATAGATTTAATTTAGCTTCTACTTTTAATATTTCTTGATAAATGTCTAATGCTATAGGAGAGAGAGAAAAGCCATTAAATTAATCAAGCAAATATAAATTAATTGGCAAAAATAAATTTTCTAAATCAACTCATTATTCTAAATATATATATTAAGTGATAAACATTGTTAAGTGAAAAGATATTTCTGTTTTAATTGGAGTGCAGTTATTTCAGCATCTAGCATGCTACTAATTTTGGGACATGAATAAACTCAACATAACAAAAAATATTGTAACAGTCTTCAGCTGCTCCAGTTTCCATATGATCTGTATTTTGTAGTCAAAGAAGTGACCTTGTTGCTAGGGGAATTCATGATACATAGAGAGAATAGTGAGATCCATAGATGATTTACTCTGATTCTAAGCCTGCTCAAATCAAAGGAGATTTTCCTCTTTACTTCAGTGAATTTAGGAGCCACTAGGATTTTAAGAATTCAAGTGATACTTCTCCAGCATGTGATCCTTTTCAGTCTTACTTTCTACAGGAATGCATTTCTGAAATGGAGCTACATCTACATGCTTCCATTAGACTGAGTCATGAAGATCTGAGAGGCAATATGTTAATAAAAATAAGATACATTCTTTAACAGAATGCATATTCAATACTTACTTAATATCTGAAGATACACAAAACCAAAATATACTCCCAAACAATGAAAGATAATATCCCTTGAGGTTAAATTACATATGTACATTTCATGAAATAGAAAAGTGAAAAATCTGTAACAGGCAAGTGTTCTAAAATTACTTTGATTCTTGTTAAATATATATGATGTAGTTCTCTAGAGATGCCACTAAGCTGAGACGGGTTCACATCTTTGACACTCAGGGACCAGAGATTCAAAGCTGACTAACTGGGTCAGTGAATGCAGCTTATGGAAAATGACTGCAGCAGATGCTGTGTTTCCAAGGGTAGTACTTAGATAGCTATGATAGTTAATGACTTAATTCTCTCAATTTAAAGCCTAGATCTCCAAGGTACTTTTTACCAGGTGAATTTCTTCATCTTAGTATTCTTAAAGAAGTGGAGGAGAGAGAAGAGTTGGGGAGGGGTCTTGATTCAAATGACAGATAAAGAAGAAAGAAATTGCTCCTCCTGGCAGGCTTTTGCACTACTTCTATGGTTCTCTCTTACAATCCCTGTTATGCATTCCTAATACCTCTTATAGAAATCTTCAGGACAGCACATCTTGTCTTTCCAAAGCGTGAACTGTGGTCTTTTCTCATCAGTCATTACTTGAACTATATTTGGTTGAAAACTAAAAATATAATGTATCAAAGTACAGTTTACTTCAGTTAGAATTACTTAAGCAACTTTGAGGGGTTAGAATTATATTAAAGTTTCTGTTTATTCAGTATTCTGCCGTACAAAGGAAATGGTGTTGCCTAGTGTAAGTCATTGTGAACAAAATCAGAAAACGAAGCTCTAAGCTTGCAGCACATGTCAAGGTTATTTTATCTTACCACTAAAAAACTTACAAGGGATTCTTTCAATCTAATAATGCATGCTTATTCCCCGTGCTTCTGGATCAGGTTTCTTTAACCACTTTAACTCTTTTGGAGAATAAAAGATTTCTTAACATATAAAGGTTGAGAACTTTATTCTAGATCCCAATACTATCAGAAGTGTGCTTGTCTGAAATACTAATGTTATCAATGTAATTTTTGAATTTCCAGAAATTACATTTGGAAGTAGCACAGTTAGGATGTTTTGAACCACATTACCACCTACTGTTTGTTAAGTATTGGCTGGATGACTGGTTATTTTGCTAACACCCAAGGAAGATGTGTAACTTTTTGATTTTGGCAGCAGCATCCTCAGAATGATGTCACTGTGCTATAATGGATTCTTAGGCAACATAACCAGCCCAAGACCCCTCCCCAACTCTTCTCTCTCCTCCACTTCTTTAAGAATACTAAGATGAAGAAATTCACCTGGTAAAAAGTACCTTGGAGATCTAGGCTTTAAATTGAGAGAATTAAGTTTTACAGCAATGGTTTGTTTCTTGAGCAAAAGCATATATAGAATCATAGAATCGTAGGGGTTGGAAGGGACCTCAAGAGATCATCAGGTCCAACCCCCCTGCCAAAGCAGGCTCCCTTGGACATATCACTCAGATAGGTGTCCAGACGGGTCTTGAATATCTCCAGAGAAGGAGACTCCACCACCTCCCTGGGCAGCCTATTCCAATGCTCTGTCACCCTCACTGTGAAAAAGTTCTTCCGCATGTTGGTGCGGAACTTCCTATGCTCCAACTTGCAGCCGTTGCCCCTTGTCCTATCCCCACAGACCACCGAAAAGGGGCTGGCTGATTCCCCCTGCATCCCCTGCTTAAGATAATTATAGACTTTAATTAGGTCCCCCCTTAGTCTTCTCTTCTCAAGGCTGAAGAGTCCCAACTTACTCAGCCTATCCTCATAGGGGAGATGCTCCAGGCCCCTAATCATCTTCGTAGCCCTTCTTTGGACTCTCTCCAGGAGATCCCTGTCCTTTTTAAACCAAGGAGCCCAGAACTGGACACAATACTCCAGGTGGGGCCTGACCAGGGCAGAGTAGAGGGGGAGGATCACCTCCTTTGACCTGCTGGCTACACTCCTCCGGATGCACCCCAGGATCCCATTGGCTCTCCTAGCCACCATGGCACACTGCTGGCTCATGGCCAACCTGTCATCTACCAGGACCCCCAGGTCCTTCTCCACTGAGCTCTTCTCCAGCAGGTCATCCCCCAGCCTGTACTGATACAAATGGTTGTTCCTTCCCAGGTGCAAGACTTTACACTTGCTTTTGTTGAACTTCAACCGGTTTCTAACTGCCCAGCTTTCCAGCCTGTTCAGGTCTTGCTGGATGGCAGCGCAGTGTTCCTGCGTGTCAGCCACTCCTCCCAGCTTTGTATCATCGGCATACTTGCTGAGGGTGGATGCTATTCCCTCATCAAGGTCGTCAATGAAGATATTAAACAGGACTGGACCCAACACCGAGCCCTGGGGAACACCGCTAGTCACAGGCCTCCAGTCAGATTCTGCTCCTCGAATCACAACCCTCTGGGCTCGTTCCGACAGCCAATTCTCAACCCACCTCACTGTCCACTCATCTATCCCATGCTTTCTCAGCTTTGCTATCAGGATGTCATGGGAGACAGTATCAAAGGCCCTGCTGAAGTCAAGGTAGATGACATCCACTGCTCTCCCTCCATCTACCCAGCCTGTTATGAGATCGTAGAAGGCTATGAGATGGGTCAAGCACGATTTCCCCTTGGTGAATCCATGCTGACTACTCCTCATGACCTTCTCTTCCAATTGCTTGGAGATGGCATCCAAGCAATGTAACTAATACAAGCAATTCTTGGATAGAAGCATAGTAGAGGTAGTATTTGAATCATGAGATCTAAATGTTATGTGTGCTGAAACTTTTATTCAAACAAGTAGATTCTGATAGCGAGAAGGAATGAAGGAAAAAGAGTGGAAGTGAGAGAGTTCTTTGGCCCTCGATGGGGGGTGGAAGGATACAGCATTTTAAAATAAGCTAATTAATTTCCTTTTCATTTCTTACAGGTTTTTTTTCCCCCTAAATTCATATTTAAGTAGGAATTCTTCTGTCTACATAGTGATTAATGACAGGTTGTTCAACATGAATAGCAACTTTGCCTTAATGAAAACAAACGTTAACAGAAATAGGGGAATCTCTGGACTGTAACAAGTGTGCTCCTTCCTAATCAGTTTTCCTTGTCTATAAAATACACCCACATACTAGAAAAAGTTCATAAAGTGTGAGAGCTGGAAGGCATCAATAATAATGCATTTTAGTTGCGAAATTCACTGCAGAATGAATGTCATACACAGCTTTGGTTGTTCTCTGAAACCATTAAGCCTAGTCATAATCTGCATACTGATGCTAGAGCAATCAGACAACAGTATTTCACTAGGACCACTTATGAAATCTGTCATGTTACTCAGTTGCTGTAAAGATGCCTCAGGTTTTGCCCCGGCAGAGCAAACTCCTGATGTGTACAGCTTTACTTTCCTCTCTTGATTCTCTGATATGGTTCATAACCCATAATATTACTAATGTAAGCAATGGTCAAAATGAAAATGGGTTGTTTTTAAGCCACAATCAAACTTGCTTGCAGGATGATGCCAAAGCACACTGGCTTTTAAGGATATTCTTTTCATAGCATCTGGTTGGTATTTTCCTTTACAGCTCTTTAAAAAGAGTACCAGGGATGAGTAAGTGGCAATGACCTACTCATAGATAAAAAAATAAAAATTGAAGTAAACAGTATGTAAACTACAGGTGGTGCAGTTCCTCTTGTACGTTGGTGTTGGAAGTTGACTTTTCCCACTATAATATAGTAATGAACTTGGAATTTACGTTAATACAACTTCTGCAAATTACACGCAGAAATGCACGTTTCAATAAAAATAAACTTTCCTTACGTCTCAGTGGTGACAAGTGGTTTTGAGATGGAAATTCATGTCAGATGCCTACTAAAGTTAAGAAATTCAGTCTTTCTGGACATTATGAAATCAAACCATCTGCTCTGCTTAGAAAGTCCATGCAAGAGCCTTTGCTATTTAAAACCAGCATCTGTTGAGAGCATGCTGCATGTATATAGTTAAATCCAGGGGTTAAGAGGAACAGTAGCTGCTCTTTCAGACCATAGATAGATAACAGTTGCTAAGATACCATAAGGGTTATGGAGCGTAGAAAGTCAGTCTTCTCTCTCTCAGCTACATACTTGCTTGAGCTTTGGTACAGAGGGAACAAAGTTTCACTCATAGCGGAAGGATTGAATAAATTATTCTGTGACGAATCCTTGCCTAAAATCGGGCCTGAGTCTGTTTACCTAAACTGTCTCTCCAAAACTTCGTATTTCTTCTATATTAGAATAGGTCCTCTGTCATTGTCTCACTGTGCCTTTCGTTTCCCTGCTGATACCGAACCTTCTCTTTGTAACCATGTGGGTTTTCCCTCATGCTCTCAGCTTCAGATTTCTTTTTGCTTGTTGTACCTGGAAAGCACAGATCTGTGGTTGATGCACCATCTGGAAGTGCCAGTATGTTGGGTTATTTTCCTTTTAGTAGAGCATCGCACTGCAATTTCTGCCACTTTATGTTTCTAGGTGACAAGTGCTTTCCAAATTACACCTTGGGAACAGAAAGGGATTAGAGGAACTCCTTACAAAGTCATACACTGTGCTTTAGCACTTCCTTCTGAAAACAATTTTGAGATGTAGAATACCTCCATACTCAGGAGATCTGACTCCTGCTTGAGAGACTGAAAGTAGATCCCATTCTGTTTAGCTGTTGGAGTGAGAGGAATATCTTACTGTCCTTGTCTGGGAAAAGAAAGGGGGAGAGAAGCTGGATCTCTTTCTGAAATAGCAGCTTCTTGGAACCATAAAAGTTAAATCACTATCATATACTGTGGGGTGAGAAAAAAACCTCTTTTTTTTTTTTTCCTAACTAAAAATAATCTCTGTAGTCCAGTGATAATCATTATAATCATTACTGATCAGTTCCATACTCCTTTTGCATTTTTCTGAGGGGAAAATTCAGACTTTCTACTAACATGGACTCATCACTTGGGCTTTTTCTACTTAAATGAAATGTAAATCTAGCCTGTCTTGTAGGCAACTGGCAGATGGAATTGGCCTTGTACCTTGTTCTGTGCATTACTCAGTGGGCATTTGGTAATCAGTAATTAAAAAGGGGCAAAGTATTCACATTCCTGTCTATCTGAAGTCTCTCCAAATAAGAGAAGCTTTCTT
>VZTU01007543.1:0-16195 GCA_013400835.1 Zapornia atra | reverse complement strand
TTTAGTGCTTTAATGGTATCATAAAAACTACAAGCAAACTTTCAGTTCAGAATTTCAGTTACTGTGTGTATTTTACATAGATTTCAAGTATTTTTCTGTGTTTGAGGAGATTTGATGACACAAATTTTGTTTTTTAGAGGATTATTTACCATATTCATTGCTTTAGGTCATAGGTATGAGACTTTTTAAAAATAAACTTTCATCTTTTAAAGCTCTAGGGACAAGTTCTAAATGTTTCTTCAGATCAAGGCATAATTCTTAAATTTTATTTCTTAGTTGGCAATTCCTAATTCCATTGGGGTTCAGAGCTAGATAGATCTCCACTAAGCTGTGCTAACCCTTACATACTTGGTGGTCCCTATGGAACAGCAGGTGGCTATACACTACCCTAATCTATAGCATGGGAGTCACAGGTTGGCCTTGTAACCTGTAAAGGTCTCTGTTAGTCCTTTGCCTTTTCTCACCCTTTCCCTGAGGGGCGGATAGCTGGAGTAGTATATTCTGCTGTAAGATTATGCTCAGTTTGATCTAATTTAATAACGAGTTTTGCAAAGGGTTAGTAACTATGTGTCTCCAGTAGTACTTCTACAGATGAGGCTCAAAGTCAATGAAAATCATGACCAAATATGTGCTCATGGCAAGTTCTTTGTGGTATAAATTGATACCAATTCAATAAAGATAGCCCTTTAGGATGATTTAACATTTATCCTGGATATCTTGACCTGCTCACTTGTAATATTCTAAGAGTTTTCTTCTCCACAATCAACATTTTAGTCACTAAAAAGTGTCTTCTTAAATATCCCTGACTTATTTTGAGTAACGTGAGAGAATAAATAGTTTTAGCCCTGGGTGCTTTGGGCTCAATGTTATTTATAGCAACGCCATTAATAATACCACTTATTTTTATTGTTATTAATGTGAATAATGTGCTACTATTTTGTGATCACAGGGAATAATACTGCAAAATTGCAGAAGTGCAAGTCGCTTTCAATCAATGAGTGCCAGCCTTCAAAAAGCAAGTTCAGCATTGTGGATACCCTTCAGGTCACACAGCTTGCTTCCCAATTTTTTTGTTGTGTTTACAGATTTATTTGTAGTTGCATGATGATCCTATCTTTTAATTTTAGAAGTTGCATGGCTATTTTGAGGATATTTTAAAAGTAAAGAAGTCAAATTTTAAGTGGGCACAGTACAGAAGATATCATGATTTTGGCCCTAAAGTTTTCAGAGACAGTATTTTGTATGTCTCCTCCCTCCTGAACCTTGAGGAATCCCCATGGTAGGACAATCATCAGTATAGAGACAAGCTGTCTTCAAGCATCCCAGCTGCTTCAGTGTACAGCATGAAGTCTACTTCTAACAGAGAGCTAGCAAGTCCTGTTATTCACAGAGTTCAAGCAGACAGCATCCCAGGAAAAGGTGAAACTCAGTCCAAGGGTTAAGTTTTCCTGTGAACAGGTCATGTTCCCAGTTTTCCCGTCTGTGGATGAAGAAAGCATCTTGAAAACTCAAGAAAACACGAGCCAGTAAAATAGGAAGATCTTTGAGTAGAAGGACAATCCCCATGTTATCCCCGAGAATTTACTTTTTTTTTAACATTAGGAGTGAGATACATTGTGTGGGAAGAAAGAATAATCTTTTGAGCAGAGAGAGAACTTGAGACATTACATTATATGGGTTTTCCATGGCCATGCCTGCCTGACCTGAATGATCAGAAGATTCTTTGAATCATTAAGCCCAGTTAATGCACCTTCAGGAAATTCGCTTTCACACAAAATTCCAAAACTAAGCAGGGGAATTTGTTCTAATGAAGCAATAAATAAATATCTGCCTTTTAAAAGACAATAACCACACAGCTCACATTTTCTCATTGCTCAGTTTGAGGTTGTCAGTACAGCTTGCACAACTTAAGGTGCCTGAAAGAGGTGGTTCGTTACAGTAATGTTCAAAGGAAATGTTCATTTCCCAGATGACTATTCAAGTGATCCCGTGAAATTCCATTGTGCTTTTGGCTTGATATTTTCAAACACAAAATTATCATTGTTTGAGTGGCCAGTCCTGCAAGGTTAACCTGGAAAGCTTATGTTTCTTTCTCCATCATCATATTCAGAAGACCATATTCATGCCTTAGGCTTGTCACACGTCATCTCATGTAATTCATGAAATTACATGCAAGTAAGACAGCAAGTAATGCAAGTAATGAGCAAGTAACTCAGCCTCAACTAATACCTTCATGAACGGGTCTGTTGCGGATACAACTGCAAGTAGTTCAGCTTATTCTTATATAACATGTACTCTGTGGTGTCCCTTCGGTGTGTGGTGAAAATTTACTTTCTCTGTTGACACCTACAGATCTTAGCCTGAGGAAATCTGCTCTGATCAGGGTAGTCTTCATATAGACAGGTTTAGCATAGAATCATGTTTTAAAGACAGTGCACTTTAGAGTCCTGCTGTCAGTTATATTTTCTGATTGTTGAGTTTGGAAACTCTGTCCAAATGCCCATCTTTAGCCATAATGTTCATAGCCTCCCATGAGAAAGCTGGAATAACTGCTAGGGAGTAACGGTAGGTGTTTGCTGCTACTGTGGAGGAGGAGCCTGGGCCCTTACTTTCTTAACAAGAAAAGGAATCTAGATGTGAGTCCTCTCTCCGTTGTTAAAGTTAGCCTTTCTAAATAACCCCCAAGTTTCATACAGTCCTTAAGAGGATGTTTAAAAGTGATGTATGAGTGTCACTCTTGATCTTACACAGCTATAAAGAACACATCCCATTCACCCCAGCTACAGAATAATGTATTCTGTTTACTTGCTATTGAATTACCTTCTAGAATTATGTTAAAACATTAGCAGGCTACTGAAAGCCTTAAATCATTGTCTCATTAGAGTTTGACATAAACATAATAAAACTCTTCCTTAAATGTATTAATTTTTGCACTATTATATGTTCCACTGCTTAAAACAGTATTTTATGAAGAAGTTTTCTAGTTCATAGACCAGTAAGCTATGAATAAGTAAACATTCTCACCCAACAATCAGCTAAGACAACTGGATAGGTACATGGATCTAACTGTAACTATATAAACTATTATGCAATATATATAAAAAAGATTTTTTTAATTAGTTTTCATGTCCTTAGATTACTAGTCTTGTTGATTAATTCAGTAACCTTGAGAACACAATGTTGGCCTGAAAAATACAGTTGTTTCTGTGACAAGAGACATGGGAATGGAAGGAGTTTTACACTGGTGGGGTTTCTTTTTATAAAAATGCTTTGCAAATTCTTTGCACAACAAGCCTCACCAATATATAAACAGGGCTCTAGCTACTGTGTTTGTCCACAGCTAGAGCTACAGATGAACACAGTGTAGTTGTGTGATGACAGGAACAGCTGACTCATTAGTAGAGAGCAGTGAAAGGTAATTAACCCTGGGAAAAGTACAGCTGCCATGCGAGCTGTTCCTTTCTGTAGGATCTGATTAGAAATTAGTGTTAAACCACTGATTCTTTAAAAAAATGTCATTGATAATTCACTTTCTCTCTCAGGTGTGGCCACTAAAAGGGGCCTAGGATGGAACTAGTGCACAAAAGGTCTTCTATCTAAAAAGGCCTTTTCTGAGAGAAGTACACACCTGTTTGGCTACTTCTGGACTTTACTTAACCATTAATGTTGTCTCGGCTTTGATTGTTTTGAGGACACCCTCCAAGTCTATCGGCAGTGCAGAGAATGCGTTGTCAAAATGATTTAAGGTAGAACATTGTTGTTTGCCGTAACAGCACCTTCTGTGAGGCTGATTATTTACAAGTCACAGCTACTACTTCTTGTATCAGGACATACTTCTGATGCAAAATGATGCAGACTTCTTCAAAAGAAAACAAAAATCTGTCTCCTGGGTAGGTGAGCACAGACTATGAAAAAAGGCTTACGCCCTGAGCATGAAAGCCAGCCTCCAGCCCACCCCTTTTCCTGCACATCTTGGCATTTGAAGTGCCAGCAGAAGAGGCAGAACCCATGATTTAATGTGACATCCAAACAACAAGCCAGCCTATTACATATATATTCAGACACCTGATACAGGCGTACTTATCAAGAATGACATAACTGTCAACTAAAATAGGAAAATTTCATTAATTTGCTATTGGGATTTCTAAACTGCTGTTTATTATTTACAGCTGTCATATCCAAAATAGTTTTTAATCATTGTACTTAGTAAAATCTTCTGGCCAGCACTGTATCTTTGTATACCTGTCTGATTAATACCAAGTGTATGGGAGTGCTTTCACATGCAAATAGCATGTATTATTGAGGCCCACCAGAGTGTTGTGGTTGTTTTCAATGGAGCCAGGCTTACACTAGGGAGTCTGAAGGGTAACTGTGCTTAAAGTGATAAAGTTTGTAAGACATGTCTACTCAGGCTGATATTTTTCATCTTGCTCAAGTCAAATTTGCTGCAATAGGATGAATAGGATTATTTTTAAAATATAAAGTAATATTACAAAGATATCTTTCTGTAGTGTTATTTTTAACTCAGTATTGTTTAGTGGTACAGTGGGCCATTTTCTTAGTGCACATCTAACGTGCTTACATTGAAAGAAACTTGGTTTTTTTTTCAGTGAAATACAGTGCTTGCTGTACACACATCCATTTTTATAGAAATAAAAATATATTAGATAGATATAGATATGTACACCTTCTTGACATTTCAACATTGAGAGCAAAAATAGAGCAAGAATAGTCAAACAAAATGATTGAAGATATTTTCTAGGAGGAAGTTTCTCTTTATAGGAAAACAAGAGAAACAGATCTTTAAAATAAAGTCCTGACATGCCAAGAGTACAGTTAGCTCCAGATTGCCTAATATGTTAAGAGAAAACAGAAATACATTTAAAATTCTTTTGCCATTCATCATGCTTTACTTAGTACCCATTCTTCTCAGAATTGTCTTTTTTTTATTTTTTTATTTTTTTTTTAGTAAAAAGGCTTGAAGAGAAAGAGGAAACAATTTTTTTCTTGGAAATCCCAAGTAATAACATACTCTTGAAGTAACAGGTTGAGTTTCAGAGGAAGTGAAACCATGAGCAGGCTATTAAACTGATGAACGCATGAGCATGAAAGTAATATTCACTACCTTAAAGCATGGTTAGAAATGCACAAAAGCACTTCACAGCACTCTACATCGTTACCCTCATTTAGCTGAAAGGTTAAGAGACTTCCTGGGGGGCCACAGAATGGATCAGTAGCAGAGATAGGAACAGAGTTCCAGAATCCATTTTTTCCAAATTATTTGCTCAGTCATGGTGCCTTGAGTTTGTGTCTATGACAGAAGACTGCTGTCATTTTATCAGTCCACTCTAGAATCATAAAAGTCTCCAAAATAATTAAAACTGCCACCTCTGGTGCTACTGACCTCTTAATATAACTTTGGACAGACTGAACACCCTTTCCCTTCTGCCATGTACCTGATGCAAACTTTTGCTGAGCAAAATCTTTTCAGATAGGAAGTCTGTCCCAGGGCTCATTTTACATGCACATATTGCTATCTGACAAATATTAGCAATTTTTTTCCCTATTATTTATGAGTCTGATTTTCAAGGTGGTATTTTTGTTCTCAGTTCTTTTTTTTCCTGTTCTCTTCAGACTGTGCCCAGGATCTTCAGGGCAGTTCATCAGTGCAAGCAAGCCCCATTGTCTTTAGCAGTTAGGGTCATTACAAGTCTTTTAGATGGTGGCAGACTGTACTTCACTTAGCACTCTTGAAGTTAATGAACATATGTGATTTGCATGTTGAGGGAAGGCACACTTCTTCCTTTGTGTGACTTTCCCTTTCTTAGGACATGTCTGTCATGCTTAATGAAGAGAGCTTGTTGTTCAGAAAGGGGAGGGTGAATGCATAGGACAGCAGAATGGTGGTTATATTTCTTTTTTATAAAAATAGTTTGTATTTTAAGGTTCATTGTTCCTTTTGACTCCATGTCAGAGAACATTCAATGAACTAATTAGCAATGGGTTTTGGCCAGCATAAGAATTGTGATGTCCTAATTCTGGCTATTAAAACAGTTCCCAAAATTTTGGTTGGAACGGTCAGAAATAATAGGGAAGGAATATAGTAACCTCGATTAAGCCTGTAAGTATTTGAGAAGTGACCACTTTTACTGAACCTAATCAGCTCCTGCACTTCTGTAGAAGTTCAATGAAACCATAATAACACCCCCAGAAATTTGCCCTTCAAACTCATTGATTCCTAACTAGCTTGCTGGAAACTGTGTAAGATATAGGGACTGTAACAGTGATGGCTAAACACCAGGCATGTAACAATACCAGAGCCGGACCAGAATCTTCCCGGTGTTGAAGGAAGCTATAACAGAGTAATTAAAACCACACAGTTTCATTGCTCTTAGTTATACTGATCTGTGTGCTCAGGCATCTCCTGCTGGCCTCAAGCCTTCGACAGCTTAACCACCCCTTCGATGAGCATGGCACAGTCATCTTTTGCTGAAGTCAGTACCCGTCCCCCCACACAGCATCTCACAACAGAGATGAGTCCATGCAGGAAAAGTCATCCAGGCTGAAAAAGAGTAAACATGTTTTAAAAGAAAACAAACCCTGTGTTCCAGAGTCAATGACACATGCTCTTTGAACTTTCTTTTAAAATTGCTCTGAAATCATAAGGTTGTTATGGTGTGGTTTTACTCAAAATAATGCATATCATTGTAACACAAGCCTTGAAGTTAAGTGGCTACTTTAATGAAACATAGTTACCATAGTTACAGCAGGAGAACAGAGAATAACTTTTAGTTCTTTTGAAGCTATGAATTAGTTTAAAAAGAGGAAAAGGAATAAACAAGCATGCAGAAGTTTATTATTCAGTGTTTCATGCCTGATCAACTCTAAAAAAGAAAAACTCTCCCCAGACTAGGGCATTAACATTTTCCAGCTGAAATCTATAATTGCCCATCAAAAAACACAAAATCACATTTCAACTCTTCAGTATGTCTGTTTCCATGGGTTTTTTCCCTCAGTCAGAGAAGAAACAGATTTTTCCTAAGTTCTGCTTTCAGCATTTTGTTAATAATTGACATTTTACAGCATCATGGTTACTAAAAAAAAAAAAAAAATTAAAAACAAATGTCCTAAAGGCAATATTACATTGATTGCTAAACACAACTCATGAAATCTATGGTCTAGCTCCATTATTCATTATAAACACTATCTTAAGGCTGATGAGAGGGAAATGAGAATTTATCACAGTGAAGATGTCTTCTAGGACCAGCTTCATTGTTTTTCAGTTTAGCATTGAGATGTTCTCTATCCCTGAAGTGTTAATGGAGGTCACGGCTGTTGCTCTCCTTTACTGTGTCAAAGCAAAGGAGTTCCTACGTAGTTGACTATTGAGAAACAAAATGATGTTCTTTCCAGTATATCACCTTCAGCTTATGAGCCTCTAGAGCAGCAGTGATTAACAGGACTTTTACAAAGTTTCTGTGTAGTTACAAGGACAGCTTCAATCTTCTGTCATTTTTTTGCATTAGCTATGATTATGCTTTTACCACCAAAATGCATTTATTTTAAAGGTAACAATACAGACTCAGAGAATAGCTTATGTTTCATCTATATTTATCAGCACTCACTGTACATTTGTGTCTTCATTACCAGGAAATATTAAGGGACATTGTGCCATCTATTCCTGTTTACAGTTTATTATGCAGAGATAGGAAACACTTAGCATGTAAAATGAATGTAGAAATTATTCCTGGATAGAAACACGGACATTTCCCACTCGTTGGCTCTTTCTCCTCCATCACCGGATCAGAGTGTAATTGTCAGTAATCAGGCCTGCTTGCTGCTGATAAAACCACTCTGAATGCTAGCAGCCTTCTTTGTGTGATGACTCAATTATTCCAGAAGTGCCTCATCAAATCTGCCCCATCAGCTGGGCTAATAAATAAGGAGAAGAAACTGGCCCCCCAAAGCAAATTATAAATCCATTTGCATTAACCATTTCGCTGGTCCATGATCTAGGCAGAAATAAGCATGGCAGATTGTGTTAAGCTTATTTGAATATGTTTATAATGTTTACAGCATGCAACCTTTTTCTTTTTTTTTTTTTTCACAAGGTGTTGGAATTATTGGTCATGAATAGCATCTAAATGCAGTTATGTTAATTACAGCAAAGCCTCGGGCATCTTTGAGGGATAGTTTGTTGCTTAAATCAGGTGAAAGTTAAACCCTTCTGCTAGGCGAAATGTGATCTTGCACATGGCATTCGAATTACTGCTGTGTTTAAAAGAGATGATGAGTGCAAGGGATCTGTATTTACAGGTACTGGAAGGACAACTGCCTGTGTTACAAGGCTGTCTCGTACTGGTAATGTGACCTCCCGATCATCTCAGGGTAGAACTAAGTAAAATAAAGTTTAGCCCTATAGCTGGGAAACAAAATGCAGTAGTCTAAGCAGCAATAATTCTGTTTCCCATGTACTCAGCACTTAATAAGTCAAGTGTGAAGGAAAAGGGGTACTCTGGTCCAAGGAAATTCCTTTCTGAACCCACATCATATAAAAATGATATTTCCAATTATATTCTTTCAGATTTCCAAGGCTGCCAAATGAAATTAATTCATTTACTCATGTCCTGAAAATCAAACTTGCGTTTAAGAGTCTCACTGAGGTGGCCCAAAATTTGTGAAGAACTTAATGTGCAAAGTTTCATTCTTCATCCTGCAAAGACCTGACTGCGGTCAAGAGCTCAATATGTCATAACTTGTAATGATGTATTTTGCTTTCACATGTTTTTTTTCTCAGATGCAAAATATGTTGCAGTATTTTATCTTGAGAACAATAAATCACTGTCACTGTAGAAACACGAAAAATGTTCAAGGATCACAATGGTGAGCACATCAGATTGTGTTTCCTTAGCTGTTACTTCCATTCTGAATTAACGAATCACAAACTGTTGTGATAATTCATTTTCATATTTGCAATATATCAACTAGTGATGTGGTAAATTAGAGAAAATCAAATTCATCTGTTGGAAATGATATCCATTATGCTCAAAAAAGAGTTCTTAGGGGTCTTTTACGGATGTAGTACAACCTTGTGCAGTATATTTCTGACAGAGAAAACAACCTCAGACTTCTGGTGATGTAATTTTTAACTGCAGAATATGTCTTTTCTCATTATTAAATCCCTAGCAACTCTCTAGTAATCTGACCTGAACAAGTGGACTTTTACCCATAGACAATGGGTCAACAGGAATGGTTTCTTGAAGGGATTTGTCACACTCATCTGACGTTGCGGATCAGGGCCCAAATGGTGATTCACATCAGTACCCTGGTATGACTCACAGATCTCAGTAGGATGGCGCTTCAGAGTCAGTACAAAATCATGTTGCACTGGAAATGGCTATAAACCAAAGAATGAATTGCAAAGGTTCCAGGTGACTTCACTGAACCATTACACTGACAAATCAAGCAACTCATTTATTCCATCTTTGTGGGTTTATAAAGTTTATTATTCTAGTTGATTTGAGGTCTTGGATGAAAAGGGTGGAGGTTTTCTTTGTAGGCAGGCATACTTCACCTTCTGGGTTAAAAAATTCTGTTCAGACATATAGGGAGTTGAAGTGTAGGCACAATTTGCTGACTGTAAATCCTTTTGAAGACAAATGAGCTAATGCATTCTATGAATATGTTGGGCCAAATGAAGATACATGTGGACTGAAGGGGAATGATGCTACCAAAAAGCCTTGGTTGACAAAGAAGTGAGTCCTATCTGATTTCCATCAACATCAATCTTAGCATCAAAGCTGCCTGTAACTAGGATAGATGTTCTTTATGGGCTCTGGAGGCTGAGAACTTAATTTTTCTAGTTGGCATTGCAGGCTTTTACCCACACCTCCTGAAATGCCTCAAAATTTGACCCATGATTAATTTTATAATTCATAAAATATACTAAAGTTTTTCTCAATATCTTATTGTAGAAGATCTTGATGTTATTGTAAAGTCAGCACTAACTCTTGTTTGCTAGCTGAAGTATCAAATCCCAGCACTTATATCACTTCTTGGAGTATGGACAGGGGTGACGCATAGTTTATATTCCATTAGGGGTATGTCACATCCCATGACACAGCATAATCCTACACACCCTGTTTATAACATGACAGATGCATGACATTGTATTAGACTTTTTATGAAACACCATATCTTCAAATGTGGGTACTCACCCACGAATCAGCTGTATGGCAGCCAACACCCTGTTATGTGAAAGAAATAGACAATGGCACAGTTAAACTTATTAACTGATAACTTCTGTTGTGCTTAAGCACAGAAGAGGGGTTTAGGGGTTGTGCATTATATAAAGTCTTGCTTTTGTCCTGCTACTGCACCCTCTGCTTTACAAAGATAGCTGATGATGTTGCATGCAAAGCAGATGGGAGTAAAATAGCAAATGGCACTGTTGCATCTAGTATTCTAGTATGATTTCAAACCCACCTGATCTCAGCCCCAGCTCAGCCCAGATTCTGTGTCTTAAAAGGAGGATTTTCGATGCATTACCTTATTATGTAAAGTCAAATGTGAAAAGTTTTGTATATTTTCCTGTCCTTTGTGCACTTTTCCAAGTGGATCTCAGCTGTGCTGTCTTAACTCCCGGTCCCTTAGGATGAGAGAGACAGCAGATGGGGTTAGGGCAGAGGGCTGATGCTTCTGACAGCAAACGGCCTGGTTGTTGAGTGGAAGCTGTGAGCGTCAGGAAGCTCCTTTTCCCCAGAGAACCAACTAACCACTGAAGAAAGTTGAAAATGAGCCCTTTGAGAAACGCTATTAAAAGTAGTAAAAAATTGCAATTGTGCAGATGATGTGCTGCTGTGTGGTTATTCGGATGCTAATGAGTTTGACATTAGGGAACTCAAAGGGTTTACAGCTACTCCCTTATGTGATTTCGTTCTTTATTGGCAATCTTTGAGAAAATAAATGAAAAATATACTGCTAATAAATACATAACATGATAGGATTTTAGACAAAAAGCTTCAAAGTTTTAGGCTTTAAAAAGGCTCACCATTGTAACTCTTCTCAGAGATCTTTTGTTTTATGTTAGTGTGTTTTGAACAAAGAGTAAGAGGCAGGTAGAAAGCTTTAATACTCCTGTTGTTTTGTTGTGGTGGTTTTGGTGGGGGTTTTTTTTCAGGAATGTTGAAATAGAATAATGGAGAAAGAGGCCTTTGAGGATAAACAACATCTTTTTCCGGCAACATATTGGCTAGAAAACTGCTTTTAAAATCTTTTCTTTATTGAGCTGTTCTGTTCTGGGTTTTGTCCCATCTTTATCATGCTGCATCTGTTGTCTGTTTTCTATTTAATAAAATCTTATTTATTTTAGTTAAAAGTTATTGATGGGATGCAACTAATATTCTATCTATTGGGACTCAAGCAGAAATTAGTCACTTGGTAAACTCTAGCTTACCCGAGAATGGGGTTAGAATGAGCCTTTCCAACTTCAGAAATGTAATATTACAAATTTTACTGGCAAAGCTTCATTAGATATCTTTAAATGAATAGTTAAAGTTTTACCTTCAAGTTCTAAAAGCTTATCTGCAAACTTAGTTATAAGTGGCTTAAGTTGAATGAATAGATGTATTTTACTTATTATACCACATATTATTTGAAAACAATAACCTTGGAAGTTGCAAGTGATAGTAATATTTTCATATTTTGGTCACTAGTGGCAGGTGTGATGGTAAAATAAAGCCTGCCCAAAATAACTGCTCACAGCCAGATTTTCCCAGGTTGCAAGTGCTTACAACTTCAAGTGTTTCAAACAGTTTGGGAACTTATCATTTCTGAATACAGGGCCTTTAGTTTTGTACACTCATATCTGAACTTCTGCAGCTCTTTTTCCTTCACTGTTACTGTTGATTTATCCAGAGTTTCCTCACAGAAGGGAATAAAAATTGAACAGAGAAATGTCTAGTATTCATTTCAGTTTGTTTATAGTGAGTTTAAACTCTGAATTCAAAATAAGAAAATAAATAAAACTGAGGGGTTTTCTGCTATTATTAAAATATTTTAGAATGCTTCTCATTTATTTCATACGATGTACTGAACTGTGCTACTCAGTACAAAGGGGTTCTGATACAGTAAAAACATTTAACTAAGGATTTCTACCTATAGAAACTGAGGATTTTTGTCTATGCAAGAAGAAAAACTTTTCTCAGAGCAGGTCTATTTTATAAGGTATCAGAAATAGTATTAATAAATAGTATTATAAATATCAAGAAAATACTTTAACAAAAGAAAATTTGCCATTATTTCTATCTTTTAGAAGCACACTTGATGCCTCTATACCACATCTTTGAAAATATGCTTGCAAGAAAGAAATGCACCTGGATTATTTGCACATTTGATTTAAAGCATCCTCTTTCATCTATATTTTATTTAGTGTAGCAGGTTTGAGGTTTTTTTTGGTTGTTTAAGGTGGTGGGTGTTGGGGATTGTTTTGGTAGGGTTTTTTCCAGAGAACGAATTTCAGGATTATCTGTTACATTAGGCAGGGCATTTTGGGCTGAGTGACAAATTTGGTCCTTTGGAATCTGCACATATTTACACCTGGAAACACAAAAAAGGTGGGATAATTTATTTACAAAAATGAATCTGAATTGATATATTTCTCTATATTAGTGCTAGAATGCTTTATGGTTTCATATGTCATGTCTCATGCATTAGGACTATCTTTTTCTTGCATGGCACCTACTTTTTAAAAAGTGGCAGTCTTCACCAGTCAGGTATAACCATACTGAACAACTGAAAGAGATATAAAACTTTGCAAATGCATCAAAGTTCTAGATTTAAAGTTTTAGAACTACATTACATACAGACATAAACACAACTGTATTTGAATCTAGATGACTCCAGGGGTGAGAATGTGTTTCATAATGCACTGCTTAAATTTAATCTGTGAGTGGCATCTTATTTGTGAATCACTTTTTGGTTTATAATACGTATTCAGATTTTTAACTATATATCAGGTGAGATAAAAACGTTGGTGTATTTCTAAAAGATATCAGGATGTAAAGGCAATTTTTTCTTTTTGAATATTGACACTTTCTTTCTTCCTCCTAATATATATTATGTTTAATAGAGAATAACCCAGGAAATAATGTCAAGCCATTGAATTATGTCAAAAATAAAAGTCCGGAACAAAAAGCCTCCAGAAAGTAGGATCACACATCAGCTTGTGTTGAGCTACATTTCAGCGTGGTAGACTATATAATTTTTCTCTATATTTAAAAAGCTAGCAGTTGCCCCTTAATTTCATAAAGCTGTGACTCTGCCCTCTAAAGCCTTGGTAAAGCAGACTAATAGAAATACTTGGCACACGTTGGTTACCTAAGGGAATAATAGAACTATTTGCTGTAGTCGTTTGGCAAAAGGACATAAACATATGGCTTTGGTTTATATTCAGCACTGCCAGTTGTGCAAAGTTGCATGGATGAAGTATACAACAGCAGTGACAACTCAGAAATCAGAAGTGAGAATCAAAATAAATCATCCTCATTACAAAGCTATTCAAGCTTGCCTCTGATTTAAGGTTTGTTTTGTTGCTGCATATTTTCAAGCAGTGACAAATATAAAAAACATCGACTTCTCAAAAATATGTATACCATTGAACCATACTATGAAATGCCAAATTGTTGATGATTTATATGTGTTGTGAACATACTTTAAAGTTTGAATTCAGTAAATATAGTTACTTGTTTTAATTTCTGAGAAACGAATACATCTGAACTAACTATTTCCACATTGTTCAACTTTCTCCTAGAGAAGTCAATAATAATATTGTGTAACCAAAGAAAAAATTAAAAAATTGAAGAGATGACTCCTTGGTTAAGAATGATCAAAATCACTTAACATAACATATTTTCACTAATAGTCTCTAAGAACACATACAAGAAAATTTATCATGGTACAAGTAACATTCCTGAAAATTTTGTCCTCATATTTTTGTCTTTTTTACTGCCAGTAATCAGAATATAAAAACTTTATCTAGAAGTTGCTCTGTGTGTACTTTGCATTTTCTTTTCACCCTGTAATCCTCACCATCGGTATCCCATTAATACTTCATATTAAAAAAAGCTGTTGTCAGGTTTCAGAAAGATGCAGTCAGCACAAATATACAGATAACCAAACAGTGCTCCGTAATTCTGGACAGGCTATGGATAATCCCCTTGTTCTCAGATTTATTTTTTAAAATATTTTTCTTTATTACAATAGTCCCTTTTTATGTGTTAGATTCTTAAATAAGTTACCAAAAAAACCCCTTAAAATATGAGTACCAAAAGCACTGAAAAGCTTGCTCTGAGGGTACTACTTACTGTAGGAAGGGGCACACTTAATTTCATGTCACCCTGAGACACAATGCGACACAGACGTATTTGTAGTGCTTAGTAGCACTATAAGTATTTGTAGTCTGATTTCACCTGAAGTTTGTAGCTTTGAGTTTTGAGGATGTATGCCTTAAAAATCACTAGGTTTTTTTTTTCTTGGCTAATTTTATTAGCCACAGACGTGTGTGTTGCCTCTATACAAGCCAAAGTAGTTTACAAATTAAAAATCGTACGGCAAAGCCATTATTTTTCAGACCTTTCAAAATCAGCAAAGGTTTTTCATAAAGAAGTTGTTTGCCAAGTTTCATTTTGAAAATCAGATGTAACTTTTAGTTGGAAAATTACATGGAAATGTCAACTTTTATACCCATTGCCTCTAGATAAACTGGTGATTTCTTTTCCTCTAGCTAGTTACATGAAAAAACCCCAGACTGCTGCTCCAGGAGTGTGAAACCAACTCCAGGAAAGTCACACTTGCACCAAGACTACAGTAGAGATTAGGAAGTGCACGGATCTTACTTTAGCTCTTTTCAGGAGGTGCATTTCATTTTTACCTATCAGCAGCAATGGCTTCCCCAAGTCATATCAAAGTTATGGGCTTTAAAATATCTTACCAAGATAGAAACATCAATTTAGTTTCTGAAATTCAGAATTAAAAATGTGCAAGCACACAGAAATTTTTTTTTGCTATCATTATTATTATTATTACTGTTATTATAATTTACTGCACATGCCCTATTTTCAGCTGTTAGTCATATTCTTGGATCCCATTATAGTATCAGTACATGCACATGTGCACAGATAGACTCCAGGCATACAAAAAACCAAATGCAGAGCCAAATCCTGATTCTCTTACTCAGGGAAGTATTTCCAGGTGCTGCTCTTGAGTCCGCTGACCTCACTGGGATATTGCAAACAGAAGAAGTAACATTTGGTTTCTCCAGCCTGGGATACTGAATTTTGCTCAGAAAGTTTGATTACTTTTATTCCAACAGTAAATTTATCTGGAGAAACATGAATAACCACATAGCAAGTTATTCCAGTTTCAGCTAAGCAGAATTTGTACTGGAAGTGACTCCAGTCAGTTTTCTGGTCTACTAACTTACTTACCCTTAAGTCGCAACCTATATCGAAGGAAACATGGAGGGAAGGTAATACTGAAATTCCTGAAATCAGACAGAAAACATTCATAAACTTAGTGAGATTTGTTGGAACATGCTGTCAGAAAATAATTCAACACTGACGTCCTCAGTAAAATTTCAAATCACAGAAATATGGCATAACTGAAGAAATCCTAAGGCAAGTATTTATTTCTTAGCCTGATTGCCTAATGATTTGAGACTGCATAGCTGCCACCTTTCTGTCACTGTGTTACAGACTGTGTATCTCCCACTCATTCCTTTTGAATAATTTAGCTAGTTTCAACTAATTTGGAAAAAAAAATGTTTAGATGGGTTAAAAAACCATAAAGTCAGAGACTCTAGTTATAAAACACAAAAATAAAGTAGAATTAATTCCACTATTTGCTTGTCATTAGTTCTGTGAAGCTTGCCTTTTAAAAAATATGGGACTGAACTGCCAATAAAATTTTCCTGGGAAATAATTAACTATTATCTTGATCATTCTGATGGATAAAAAAAATCAGTAGTGAGACATCACGTGAGGATTTATTTCAGATATGACCATTCTATTTATTTCTTATGGCTTATTGCCTCAAGACGATGTATGTGTTGGATTGGAGGTCTGACCATCCCCAGATTGAAGCACCTTCCAGAATCCATCCAATCTTTGCAGTACACAGCACTAAAAACTCTAAAACT
>VZTU01007541.1:0-23997 GCA_013400835.1 Zapornia atra | reverse complement strand
GGGCCAAAACCACCACAGCAGTGATTTCTCTGTATTTAGCTAAGGATACATTATGTTTTCCTAACTTTTTGAGACAGGTGCCTTTCTGAAACCAGTCTACTTGAAGGCCCTTTTCCCCTCTTTTAAAGGCAGTTACTGTATTTGCCTTCTCCAGTCCTGTGGGACTTCCCCCAGCCGTTCCGTGTTCTTGAAAATTATAATTTCTGTTTCAGAGATTGCCTTCACTTGCTTTAAAAGAACTTTAAGGTGAATTTTCTATCAGGCCCTGCTGGCTGAACTGCATCTAGTTCATCTAAACACACTTTAACTCAGGCATTTCCCATTGCAGACTCTGCACGTCTCCCTCTATTAAAATGAAAAATCTTGGGTTTGCACCTAACGTTTTTGATGAAGAATTAATTTGAAAGGACAGAAAATACTTTCTTCTATGATGGCTGCTTGTCTTTTTTTTTTTGTTGTTGTTAAGTAATAGATGCTTCCTTCTTCCTTTCCTCATTTGTCAAGATCAATTTTTTTTTCCTTTTCACCTTTTATTTGTTTTGATACTAAGAAGTCATTTTGTACTTCAACTTTTTTGATCTAAACCTTACATGTCAGTATGCTTCTTTATATGTGTCTTTAGTCATCACTGTTTCCATTTTGTTAGTCTTTTTTTCACTCACACTATAGAGACCCTGAAGCTTCCATATTGTTTTGTTACATTTCCTCTTTCTCCTCCATTGAGCCAAATGGCTACTGTGCCTTTAATATTTAATGTCATAACCACCACATTCTCTGAATTCCTTTTTTCCATAAAATTTCTTCACAAACAAGACACCAGATCCCTGAGTTGGATCAAATCAACCTTCAGATTTTTGACCAGTCACTCCACAGTAGTGAGAATCAAGTCTAAGCTGTTGCTTCTGTGGAACCTTTCTCCACCTTCTGAAACATGACTATAGTACATGACAAAATGCCCTGCTTGTGCATTGCTAATTTCACACGCGCTCATGGTGAAATTGTCCCTGATCTTTTCCTGTTTTTTCTTTGTCTCTCTCATTCCAGGACTACAGGAACAGTGTACTAATTCTTGTCATATACAGAAATTCTAGATCAGTAGTGTCACCTGTGATGTGTACATCTCTGATACACCAGTTAAGGGTCCATTGCACTATGCTGTAAGTTTCCCATTTATTCCTTTTTGTCTCTCTTGTGATTCACACTTCCTTCTAGGATTCAGTGATAGATGGAGTTTTATCACCATCTTCTTTCAAGCTTTGTTCAAAAAGTTCCTAATTAGACTAATAGACAATGCCTTCAGATAAATTACCTGAATTGTCACAGCTGTTTCTTGAACATTGCTGTTGAAGGTAGAGTGCAAGCACCCATATAATCTGTGCCTCAAGGTATTAATCTCTTTCACTGCTTATTCTGAAAACCACTGGAAGAACCAAGGATCATGTAGACACAGATAAATTTGATCTCCTAAAGTTCAACTGTGCATAGTAGCTCAAACACAGTAGCATCGTAATGTGGAGGGGAAGCATGGAATGGAGAGAGGAGTGGCAACTTCTTACACAATCTCAATAAAAAGACTTATAAAGCAACCTTCGGTAGTGCTTTAGGAGGTAGGTATTGCCATCCCTAAATTCTTCCTTTGATGATAGCTGAAGATATATAAATGTAATGCCACGTGAAAAGCAGTGTAACTGCTCTTTCCAGCTGCCAGGGGTAATGGGTAATGTCTTAAATTAGGCCATACCTGGAAAACACACAAATAGTAGCTTTTGGATACACTGAAATAGGAGGATCTTTCTTTTCTTTTGTTTTCAGCTCTAGTGGAGATTATATTTCTAAAATCAGGAATAATTTCATTTTGCTATAGTTTGTTCTCACATTAAAAAGTTTCATGTAATAGTGTTGCCTCTGATTCATCTGGTATATCACAATAAGAGAAATGTACAGTGAGAAGTTTCTATTGAAGCCATTGTGTTGATTGGATTCAAATTCTGAAAGATGACTTGATCTCTTCCAGTATAAGGCTGGATGCATGTGGCATTTTTTTCAATATACTGAGAAACAAACAGAATTTACAGATGACCATCAAGTTGCAAGTATATTTTGTTTTTACAGAATAGAATAAGGATATCTCTGGGTACATAAACACCAACAGCTTATAGTGGAAAAGAGTTAAGTAGATAGGAAGATTTAAATGTGTGTCATATTTTAGATTATTTAATGTATCAATCTGATGGGAAGCAGCTTTATTTTCACTCTTACGCACTTCAGATTTTGTTAGAGCCACTCTTATTATAACAGTAGTAATTTTATGTTTGGCTCCTGAGATGGTGATGTGGAGAGGATGTAGTCCAGTAATACACATGCAGTTTTTATGTTTCAGTTTCTTTGTCAATTATTTTTTGTCTCATTTGCATTCACGTTGTCTTTCTGTACAAACATCCCTTGTACAACTGATGCTGTCTTTTATTGGATTCTATTGTGCTGTCAAGACTAGTTTAAAATGCAGTAATCTCATAGACACTTACAATTATGAACAACTTCTGAATTCACAAACATATTAAAGATGCACAGGTAGCAAATTAGCTGAGAATCTCAACAAACTGCACTTACAGTAAATATCCTACTTTTAGAGAAATAGGATGCCTTTAAAAGTCAACAGTTCTTTTGGAAGTACTTAGTCACTTTTATGAAGCACTGCATCACATTTATGGCACACAATGTCACGATAAGTTGTCCAAAGTGCCTGTCACCTTGCCTTACAAACTGAAAAAAATTAACAACTCAAAAGATCACTTTAAAGAGTAACAAGCAATATTCAGAAGCTAGTGTATTTTTTTCTTTTTTCCATGAGACTCAAGCAGGGACATTAAACTTTCTCCAGTTTAATTTTTTTGCAGTGCAATTTAATGGAAAGAGACTATTTAATATTTCAACCATGAAAAGTTATAAATAAAGATATTTTCAAAAGTAAATAACTTTTAAGAGCTTTTTTTTTAGCTATTCTAACATAAGAGATTCTAGCTAGCGATTTTTTAATACAAACCACAGAGGCCAAAGAATCCAGATTTTTTTTACTACCCATTTACATTTAATGCAAATTCCAGCAATACATTCATGTTATTTCTGTAGGCACCTTCAGAATGCCAGGTAATTGAGTAATCTGAGCTAATGGCACTCATGTCAAGTGCCTAAAGAAATACCCTAAGGATGACATTTGGAGCTGACTTATCATATACTCCTGCTTCACAACAAAGAGGGAGATGAAACTGTCAGAAATTTAAGGAGTCATAAGAAAAGTGCTAATGAAACCATTTTTATAAGGATTTGTTCATCATGAATCTCCCAAAGAAATCTATTCTGATTTGCCCTAAACATCACTGATATGTACTGCAAACAGAGTAGAATAGGCAACAAGATGGCATTTCACAGCATCTGGGAAACATGCTTCTTGGGACTATTATTTCCCAGAATCAGGGCTTTACTTTTTATTTTATTGTTGAAAAGGAAGCTTCTCTCTTCTGGGTTGAAAAAATATTTTAACAGCAGGCTCCATCATAAGAAGTTAGCCAGGAGAAAAATAATGATTGCTGTGGTAGGGTTAGCCAGGAGAAGTTTTGATGTGTGAATTATTTCCTACAGCCATAGTTGCTAACGTGTGAGAGTGATGATAACATCAACAACAGCACTTTTTTGTTATTGTTTGCAAAACCAAATGAAAAAGATAATATCATGAAACTCGGGGTAACTGGTCTCCTAGGGTAGGAATATGAGAGGTCATAGCTTTAGTAGAAATGACTAACAATTTAATTTGCCTAAGGAAGGCTTTGACTTTCCATATTTGGGAAAAGGCTTTTCTTTTCTAGTGTTCTTTCAGTTCTGGAACTGCTGTGATATGGCCACTCCTGACAACTGCTTCCTACACAGTCAGCTGTCATACACCAAAAAATGATGTTTCTTAACATTTGTGAATCAGTTCCTACTGTAAGACATGGATTTCATCTGAGAAGCTCTTCATCTCACTGGCTCTGAAGCTCAATACTTGAGGTTGCTTGAGTTTAGCTTTTCTTGTTGACGCAACAGTTTAGGCCCCTTGGCTTTCAATATCTGTGGTTTTTTTCTGCAAGAGAAATCATACAAGAATTCATATGCTTTCTATACAAGGCAGGTGGAGATATGACCCTCTTATGCATACCTGTGTGCCTAAGTCACACGCACCTACTTAGAAACCAGTGATTAATCTGCGGAAAAACTCTCCATATTATTTCTAGGAAAACTCATTTAGACAGATACATAGAGAAACAAAAGTTATCTTTACAGTTTTCCTAGTGCCAGCCTTTTCCACTGAAGTGGTATCAACATGAAATGTTTTACTACAGATTAAATCTTTTAGGCCTAACTTGCCAGTATCAAAGACCTCAGCACAATTAGCACTGAACTCTAATTGCTGTTAGAGAACTTTGTGGTCATACTGCCCTGCCCTCGATCCTAGCCACTGTGCCCTGCTGTTCCATATTTACATGCACCTGTCTCCCTGTTAACACCTCGTTAAGGCACACACCTGCTGTGGTTTTGCCTAAGAAATGGCACTAGAGCCATTAACCCTATATATTTGATTATAAGGTGCTCAACACAATAGCAGCACTGAGTAAGGTCATTAATGAGTCATGCAGCCAACAAAAACTGGTTTTGTATGGGTGCCTCCTTTTGGTTCTATTTCTTCAGACACACACCCCATTTAATAATTGATTATGTATTAAATATGTTCTCCAGAAAAAAAATGCACGAGTGCATGTGCATTAAATCCAGCTGAAACAGCAGTTTTGAGACAAAACGACCAATGGACAGAAATCTAATGCATATTTATAAATGGTAAGAAAGGCAACAATGAAGTCAGTGCTCTAGGGCTTAGGAGACTTTGCTTCTATTTCAGAGTTTTTTCAAACATCTGCAGCTTCACCAGCAAGTTGGATCATCTGCCTATGCTACTTTCAAAGACTGAAGTGTGTCAGTTTATATGCCTAGGCCAGAATGCACTTACACACCTCAGCAAAATGGGAAAAAAAAAGTGCAAGGTAAAGTACAAACCTCTGCAATATCAGCTGCTCTGAAACGAAACACACAAGCAGCAACGTGCATTAACATTTGTAGTCAAAGAAAACGGGTGTGTGGGCAGTTAGTGTGATTGATATGAAATTCAGAATCAAAATTTTCAGGGTGATTTCTCCAACAGTTTCCCTGAATTTGCGTTAAAACCTTTGATTATTGTGTGACTTCATGAGGAAGATAAACTCAGTAGGCAAACATGGCAGGTAATTGCTCCATATCTGTGTAATCAAGAAATACCACAATCCATTATTTGATTATGCTCCTATGAGTCTTCCACAATGAAAATCAAGCTCTAGAGCTTCTTTTGGGTCAAAACCTCATCTCCTTGTTAAAGAGCTACATAAAACTATGGGATATGCTTCTTTAATAGCACAATAAGAGGGACCTTCAGATGTATCTGTACATCTGATCAATGATTTGCTGCAAATTACATTAAGTGGCCACAGATCAGTATTTCTTACTAAACACCCTCACAGAAGGGTAATTTGCTGTGTAATTGCTTTTCATAGCTTCTTTATCATGGCCTATTGCTTTCCTTGGTCAGATCACTCATAGTTAGGCCACAGAAGGCACAGGAGTTGCTCTTTCAAATTTCATAGTGCTTATGTTGCTTAGTAATATGCATCTGTGTATGTGTGTGAACTACTGTGTGGGAAACTCAGAAAATCTCTATGCTACTTGCATAGCAGTTGTAATTGCAATTCTCATTTTAGCAGCTTCAGATGAACTTTAATAGGAGGCCTGGATTTTACAGTGATCAGCTCAAAGAGTTTAAAATTCCTGCAACTGTAGTAAATTTAACATTTGCTTTTTAATACATATAAGGCCCATTTGTTCCACTGTATCTTGGTAACAGTTTTCCCTTTGGTGTTTTATACTCTCATGGAAATCTGTTTTTATTCTTATTTTTCACTTAACTACTGTCATTTTTGCTAGTGATCCTGGATGTTTTTGCAGAATCCAAATAGTAGCTGTTCCTGCACCTCTCTTTCCAGATACTAACTTGGAATGGAGATGATAATCCTTGCAAATTTTAAAAGTACTCGTGCAGTGCAAGGTGATCCACGTATAAACCAACACATTAAATCTGGCTATAGAGTTTACACATTTCTTTAGCAGGAAAACCCACCAATGGGGAGTTTTTAATAGACATTGAAAGCTGCACTATTATTCATTGAGTAGACCTGACACTGGAGTTGATTCCATAAGGAGAACTAACTGCATAAACAGATGTCAAATGCTATTTGGTCTGGTGACCATGGGTGAGATAAATAAATGGAAAATCTAACAAGGACCACAGGACTAAAGATAGGGATCTTCTTCAAATGACAGGAGGATGAGCTTACGGTCAATATTTCTCAATATGCATCTAAAAAGAACAACATGAAGGGCAGGCTTCTCCCTGTAAAGGACAAATAAACCTGTAATACAATACTCATTAACTCTGAGAAACACATTTCATATATCACATTTCATATATCATAGTCAGAATTTGCTAGGATTCATCAAAGAAAAATACATAGGTTACCACACTCATTAGCTAGCTGGAGCATACAGAAATAGAGATTAGAGACTAAAGATCCAGGACTACTTAGGTAGGGCAAGAGGTACAGATTCTGTTCTGTTGGCAGTAAATTTTGCAATCCATTAACTTATAGCAGCAACTGCGTCTACATATGTTTTCTCCATCATGATTCCATATTCATATTAGTATGTAAATATCTCTCTCACTACAGCAACAAAGGTTGTTCCCCATTCCTGGCCTGTTATAAATAGATACTGAATGACAAAATCTTTCCAGATTGGTAAATCCTAGGCTTGTCTCTCAATACTGATCCGTTCTTCCACTTCTCTGATGGCAGAGAGAAAGATATCACATACTAGGCAGAATGATGTGGTGGCCAAGCCACTCTCCATCATATTTGAAAAGTCGTGGCTGCCAGGAGAGGTCCCCAGGGACTGGAAAAATGGTCATGTCACTCTCAGATATAAGAAAGGGAGCAGGGAAGACCCAGGGAACTACAGGCTGGTGAGCCTCACCTCTGTGCTTGGGAAGATCATGGAACAGATCCTCCTGGATGACATGTTGAGGCACATGAGGGATGAGCGTGTGATCCAGGACAGCCAGCACGGCTTCACCAAGGGAAGGTCGTGCCTCACCAATCTAGTGACCTTTTATGATGGAGTGACAGCATCAGTAGATAAAGGGAAGGCGACCAATGTCACCTACCTGGACTTGTGCAANGGTGGAGGCCGGTGACAAGCGGTGTCCCCCAGGGGTCTGTCTTGGGACTGGTTCTCTTTAACATCTTTGTCAATGACATCGATGATGGAATTGAATGCACCCTCAGCAAGTTTGTGGATGACACCAAGCTGAGTGGTGTGGTTGACACAGAGGCAAAGAACTCATTCAGTACCTCATCCTTCTCCACATCAGTTGCAGCCAATTCTCCTTTCTCATTGACCAAATGGGGTACATTCTCTTTGGCCTGTCTCTTTTGGCCAATGTACCTGTAAAATCCCTTCTTGTTGTTTTTAACCAAGTTCAGTTCCATCTGTGCCTTGGCTTTCCTGATCCCATGATAATATACTTATCATTATTGGGAATGATGTAAATAAAGCCCAAACCAGTTTTTATACTGAGGAAATAGAGTCTCAATGTAAAACGGCATTTTTAAATTTATGTAATTTAATAAAACAATAAATTTCATTTTTTCCTGGTTTTGTTGTGAAGCTTAAAGGCAGTTTCATGTGTGACACCTACTTGCATTTAATTCATGGATTTATTACAATGAGCATCACTTTAACTGAAAACATCCACATTTTCAAAGGAAAATAAATAGTTAATGGTTTCAGAATTATTATTCTTTTCCACACAATCCCATAAAAATTTCCCAATGGAAAAGCTAATAGACCAATGGTGAGACACTTACATATGCAAATATGTTTCCGTGAAAGAGTTAAAGTGCTTTATAATATAAATTTGCTTTCAGTGCCAATATAATTAGATTGTAACAAGCAAACCCCTGCAACATAACACAGTGAAAATTTGAAAATTTGATTCTGCCTGGCAAACAACCAAGTCCCTGCGTGTGCACAAACCTGACATTAATAAGCTACAAGAGATTACATGATTTAGAAAAGAAGCACTTGGTGTTACAAAATCAAATAATAGATCTCTAGGCTATAATTAGGAGAATTGGGATTCAACAATGAAGTCATAATAATGTAATTTAGCTGTAAGTAACAGAGCCATGGAGTCACATTAGGAGGTGTGATCACATCTTTCAGCAAAGCTCTGCTGTGTAGACTTATTGCTGTTCAGTTTAGTCTAGTACACAGCAACCTGTTGGCACAGAGCTCAGGCTGACAGCCTCTTGTTCTCCAGGGGCAGTATGGCAAAGTGCCACCCGTGCATTTTTATTTCAGTCTTGTGACTTTTAAGTCAAAACAATAAAATTATATATACTGAGCGCAGAGTTGACTGTGAATATTTGTATAAATTACTGCACAGCGTGGGTTTAGGGGCTATTTAAGAACAAATATATTAAAGGGGGGGAGAGGGGGCAAAATAAACTGTGGAAGCAGAGTGTTAGATTTCTAGTTGGCTTGATGAGCATGTACTGTTCAGCTACTTTAGTCATCTATTTCTGTCGCTAGAAAATGGCTCCAGATCTGCAACTCACGGCAACTGTATTCCAGAGTCTCTTTTGCTCAATTCTTTTACACTAGTGTGACGTGGCTGTTTTGCCTGCTTAGCCCAGAATGCAGGTGGTGTACAGCCATTTGAGGTACATACATAACAAATGAGTAGTGCAGGTAGCATAGCTTGCTGTCCCTCACCCAAACACAAAAGACAGCCCTGCAACCCTCCACACATGGAAAGTGGTTGCAGCAGGGAGGTGCTGCAGAGGAACGTCAGGCAGACAGCATGCAGCTAGTCACGTTGGTGGTGACAGTACCTCAAATTCACCTTTACCGTTTTTTATGAAACTTACTGCTTGACTTAAGCCGTTACAGAGCAATGCATCATACCAGCAGCTCCTCCCCTCCACTTGTGTATCAACCAACCAAGGCCCTTTCTTTGGCCTATTATTAATTTAAGCTTATTTCACAAATCTTGGCCACAACTGCTCCTTGGTCATTCATGTGTTGTAGCTAATAAAATAGATAAACCACATTAATATGGTGAGTTCCTCCTTCAAGGAGCTGTGTCTAGTTAAAAGTCAAATGCTATCTGTTCAGTCATTTATTATGTTCTTCTTTCCCAGAACACTTCATGATGCTTATAATTTCAGGGGCTGTCTCACAGAACCCTGTGTCCTGTCCTGTCCTCCACGGGACTCCCAGTGGTAGCTGGGCTAGAGCCATCTCCCTGAGCTTGCTCCACAGCACAGGCAGGTTAACTCCACAGGCCTGAGCACCGGTTTGTGTCCAGACTTGAAATTTCATTTCTGCTCACAAAAAGATATGCAAAGGTTTAGTTGGTTGTCAGGTTCTGAGGTGTTTAAATGAACACTTATGGCTTTTGGGGGGAAAGGGGAAGGGTTGATTTGTTTCATTTTAATTTAGTAGTCTACTAGATAAATGGTAGAAACAGGCATCAACTTTTCACTGAGTGTCAGAAAAAATCAGTGTTTGTATTAAAATGAGTTGATCACTTTTTGTCACTGTTTCACAAGCTAGAGCCAGTGGTCCAAGAGCATTCCCATCTTTTGGGAAAGCCAAAAGCTTCTACTTCCACTCAGTCTTTTATGTAAGAAGAGCAACCACCTGTTGCTCCTGGTCCATTTATTTGCAGTTTCTTCCAATTACTGTTTATTTTATTAGTTCTTTATGGCTTTGCCATTTTTTTGTTTTGATGACATTTTGATTTGTTCCAAACTGCCCTTTATTTTAATTTTCTTTCCCAAGCATGTTGATTTATGGTCGTTTCTTCTATTTCTTTTATGCTTTAAATGATCTGTCTGTTTTATTTCCTTTATTTGCATAGCACTTACTTTTCATGACCTTTTTCTTGCTGCAGCTGCTGCTGCTTCTGGACTGCTGGTGTTTTTTTCCTACTTATCAACCAGGAAATACAGAGTAAAAGTAAACAAAATCCTTGTGAAGACAAGCGTCCAAACACAAAACCTTTTCCAATATTTATTTCTTTTTATTATTCTGCAATGTCCTAAAGGTATTTGGATTTCTCAAAGTATAGAATCTAAAATTCTTTCTTTCTTCTTACAGAAACAGACTGTAGGAACTCTGTATGCTCCTAACTAAAGACCACATCTGAGCAAGTTCTTTTAGGCTGGTTGTAATGCTTTTGCAGCTCTTTCAGGAGCAAAGATAATTGTAATGGAGGTAACATGAAGAAAATTCTAAATTGTGGAGGTCTGCCCACAACTTTTAGTAGAGTCCTCACTGCTATCATAAAATACTTATGGACATGTAAAAATGAATATACTTGGAGATCATGAAATGTCTCATAGGAAATATCTACAGAACATTTATGCTTAATTGTGGCTAATAAGTGTGTGCTACCTGACAGGTGTCTTTGCATATTGCATACACCTGGTTTGTGTGTGTGCGCACCTGCATATATGCTATGTGTGCATATATTTCTATACACATGCATGCATACATATTTACTTAAAAATTAGACTTTTTTCATGTAGCATATCATTAGCATATCTACATTGCTCTAGTTGCCTAATATGAGGGTCTATATTAGGCCTGTGTCTATTACACATTTTGTGATTTAAATGAAGGTATTAAGGTTTTTGTAACCTCTCCTTTCAGACCTAATTTATTTTTATTCCACAGAAGCTGATACTATTTCAGAGCTTTCTTAGAGAAATTATTGATAGAATTATTCTGGAAATTGATTCGGTTGTTCAAAGTGGGGAAAAAAAAACCCCATACTTCCCATCCTTTAAAGCTGTTACTATTTTAACAAAAACAACAACATTTTATTTAATTTGATTCCTCAGTTTATGGTGCTCTATCAGAAACTGACATTTGCCAGGAAAATAGGAGTATGTATCAAATCACCACCTTTTATTTGAATGCTAGGTTGTTTACAGTGATCTGTTGAATGAAACCTGTACTAACAATGTGTTGCTTGGATTGTCTCCATTCCCTGTTAAAATGTTCCTTACTGCACTTTCTAACATTGGTGTTTACTCCAATTTGTTTATGTGTGTAATATAAAATTAATATATTTACACACACATCCCACCCCTCCCTGCCCCCTGCAGTGAGCGAAAACCAGAAGAGCCTTTGTCTCAGCTTGTTTGCACATTATGCACATTATAGGGAATGAAATTTGAATGCTCTTCAAAGAGAAAGCATGTGAGTTAGCCCAAGGGCAGAGGAAAGTAATGTGCAACAGGCTACAGTATTTTACATAACTTTTAGTGGAAAAAGCAGCACCTTGTGTTAATGCAGGAAATAGTTTAGAATAGATACATGGTATAAACTCAGTGGTTTTCCAGAGTGCTTCATGCATGTACTTCAGTACTATATTTCAGCACAGTATATTGTTTTCACCAGAATTAATGCAATATTTTTCTAGCCTTCCCTCAAAATCCATCAATGAAAGAAAATAACAGTTTTTGATAGCTTTTCTTAGCTTTACTTCTCCCTTCATTTTCAGGGTTGACATGGAAAGACTTTGAGGAGCTTGGAGACAGATTATTCTAATGGCCTTGTTCTGTGCCATGTGGCCATCTCCTTGAGATAGTCTGGGTCATACTAAGGCAATTTCTGGAGAGCGCTCTGGCTTACAGATAGAGCCTCACTGCTGTCAGAGCTTCCTGCTCATAGCTCATCTCAGACCACAGCCTCACTTCTCCAGCTAACAAGTCCTCACCATTCGATTTATGAGGATCCTAAGAAGAAGGCAAGGGGAAGGGATTACACCTCAACAAGGGTGAGTGGGAAAGGGATGTTGTTGTGTGGATAAGATGTCACATTTTTAAACTCATGTACTCATAACAGTGAGTTATGCCAGAGCTGTTAATTCTGCAGAAGTGTGGGGATCTCTTTTAGTATCCTCTAACATATGCATGGAGTTGATACACTTTAAAAAAAAAACAAACCCCCCCCTATTTTTTTTTTCTACCTTTTGCATCATAAAAAAAAAAAACCAAAACCTGAGTCAAATTTCATAATTCTCCTTCTCCGGAGAGAATAAATGGGGAAGGGACTCACACCAGGTAGATGTTGGTTACAGTCAGTGGGAAGAGTAAATTAATCCCTCTACAGTATAGCGTCTTTGGGTTTAATCTATGGTGGCAGCTTAAGTAAACTCAACAGTAGAAATGTACAGGAAAATCTGACTGAAGTTACTCAAATACTGTAGAATTGCAGGGAATAAAGTGCTTCAGGAACATGCACAGCTGTAATTATGTTAGAATTCACAGCCTTGTTATAATTTGCCCTTTTTCATGAACAGTAGTAGTGCAGTCTCTACAGGACTGTTGCCAAAAATCAGAGTTCTGTATCTCTTGACTAGAATGATGTTTAGAGTAGGCCTTTATCACACTGATGACAGCTTGGTAGAATCATTGTACTCCACTTGTTCTGTGTGAGTTCTTATTGTTGAACAGTTGTCTTTACTACTGTTACTGGTTGAGTTTACTGGTATTATGGGTAGCATTGATGTATCTGTAATCCTATTCCCATTTCTGAGCTAGCTGTTTCATTCAGATGCTGCCACTGTGGCTTCTTTGATCCCTGAGCAGGATCTTGGCTAGATCTTACAAGTGCAGCAAGAGCTTCCAATTCCTGGTGTGCCAGGGAGGAGAAGCTAGACCCAAACATTTCCAGCTACTGCTGCATAGGAAGAGGTCTGTGAGGTCAAAAAGAGCCTACAGATCAAAACCATAGAAAACACAGGTTGGGTTGGGTACTCAGGGGAAGTTGGAAACAGAGTGTGTCTTGCATTCATGTGTCTGTAAAACTTCTGCTATCCAAAATTCTGCTCAGAAAATAGAAAAAAAATCAGAATGGAAGGAACCAGGTGGTAGCTCATTCCCATTCTATGATGTTTAGAGTTTATGAGATTACTGGAAAGTAAATAGACATATCTTTTCCCTGCACTGTCCTCCATGCCTGTCCAGGATATACATGCTCTATTTCTTTCTTCTCTGTTTCATTGTGCTAAAGGGACTATTGTTACTGAATACCACATGCCTACCTTCTGTATGCCATTATTTATATTACCTTTTTGTTCTTTATCACCATCATGTTCCTTGTGACTAGGACAAATTCCTTTTCCCCTTATTGTCTAAATTCAATTTATCATCTCGTTATGGCTGGGCTTCTTATCCATCAAAGCCTCTGAATCATAGAAATACAGGTGTATACCAGGTAGGTTGATTCCTTCGTTCACAATGCCTGGAGCATACATGTTCGTTGATGGAGCAGTCTGAAGATGTGTTCAGACGTTATCAATCCCTAGTTTTGGAGCAAGCTAAGCAGAGCAATCCATCTTTTAAGAGTATTGGTGTAATATGAAAGGGACATCTCAGTAGTAATTGTACCATTGGTCGATAGGACCTTCCGTTTTTGTTATTTGCATAGAGAATTTCTTCTCAGCCCTGTGCAAGACAACAACCTGCTGAGGTACAGGTTTTGTATTTCCAGAAAAAAATGTCCATGGTCCCATTGAGCTGAAAACAAACACAATCCCTTTTTCTATCCTGTCTCAGTAATATATATGGCTACATACTATAGCTCTAACACAAGGAGAAGAGACTTATTGTCATCTCTTACCTATCTCCATTTCACAGTAAGAGAATCCCACAACATTAAGAAGAAAAAAAAAAGTTATGCAAATCTATGCCTTTTCAAGGTGTTTTGTTCTTCTTTAAATACTCATTTTCTACCCCCAGAGGTCTAATTTAGTTTTTTTCAAATTTAAATATCATTATCCCATTTCCCTAACTTACTGATTATTAGGAGAATGTTTTTTTCCAACTTCTTAAATTGAAGGTCAAAAATTGCAAGGAATTCAAGTAGACTTATCAATAAAAGTAATCATGTCCCAGGAAGGGTAGTCATAAGATAGAAAAACAGGACTTCATTAGATACGTATAATCCATTACAGAATGAAAGTTTTCATTCACAAGACAGTATTTTGAAAGAAATGTGTCTCCTAGCATGTTGGACCTCAAACATTTTTTTATCTGTGTTTCAGTAAATTGTTAACACCAGGTTGGACAGTTTTAACAAAGGCCTGTTCAATTTCAGTTAATCTCAGGGGGAGGCTAATTTGAATAGCATTAGTGTATTAATAGTGTTTACAATAGTATTTTAATCACTGACCTTATGATGATCTCACTAGTTCAGCCTACTCATTCTTTCATTATGAAATGAGGTCAAAGCCTGCACATTTTGCAGAGCTCATCTCTGCAGCAGGCAGTGCTGTCCAGCATCACCCTGAAAACAGAGGAGTTTGGGAATCCCCTGATTCCTCCCTGGTCCAGGGAGGTCTGATACCGACCAGTCGGTATTCAGCCACACACCTGCACTCACCACAGAGACACACACACACACACTTATATACTCTCCCAGATTATATGCAGCAATTACTATTTATAAGTGCCCAGAAGCATTCCAGACCTTTCACTAAACAGACAACATGGATGCTGCTGCACATACATAGCTCAGATTCTGACCCTAAGATCCAGGCATCCCAAAAAATGAGCTGAAATGTGGTGCCTGATTTCCTAATGGCTCAATTCATGGTCTTTGATACCTGTCACACTGGGCACTTTAAAAAGATGACACACACCTACTGCAACACAATTATGCATTCCAAACTAGAACTCCTAAACTGAGAGCCTATCCTGCCCTTTTGCAAAGCTCAAATTCTATTCAGAGCTCTGCTTTGCTTGGTTTTATTTTTTAATCCAGAATAGCAAGTGCTTCAGAATACCAGTAAAGCTGCCATATAGCTAACTGAAGTCCAATAACATTAGGCAAATTCATTTTACATATAAATTATTTAAATTTCATCTGTGCCTAGTTCTACCTATGAGCAAGGTTTTCACAATAGAATAAGTTGGTTTGGGTTTTTATTAAAGAGAATTACATCGTGATAAATAAATTAATAAAGACCTATAGCAGTTTATTTCACCACATATGCTGGGAAGCATTCTTATGACAAAGCTTTGAAATCACAGTATTCCCTATAGTGCCCCTGGTCTGCATGAAAAATAACTAAAGTCTGTAGTCATCTCTTTTTATTTTTCTGTTTCAAAACATGAAATGCATTTTATGCAACAATGCCTCCAATGAGACATGCCTCAACAGAGCTTACAAATATTTGGCATTAGCTCTGAAAAGAGCCTTGCATTAGCCAAGAGGCCTTATTGGTGACTGCAGATGCACTGATACTTTGTAAACCCAGTTTTTAGCTGAAAATACATGAAAGATACCTCATGTGCAGGGGAAAAAGATACATCAAGGCAGGGGAAAAAAAAGTTTACACAGTTTTACACTACTGCTATCATTTTGCCAATATGAAACACAGCATGACTACAAAATTTGCTGTGATACTGGAAAGAAGAATAAAATTTGGCCTACTGATTGCTGAAAAAGATATAAGTATGTATCCATAGATTTAACAGCATATTAGAACATTCATTGGCCTATAGTTTTAGCGTTACTGAGCACAGACAAATGCTACTGGGTAGTGACATAACAGATCTATCACAATGAAAATAGGATTCTTGTCACACAGCTAACTGCGATATTAATGCAAGTTCCTACTTTAATTGATAAGTGAGGCCAGGCCAAATGGGAAAGATGCTACAAGTCAGTTGCTCTGATTTATGCTTATATATAACATTAATGACAGAAATCATTTTACTGAACTCGATGGTCCTACAACATGCATGGGGATTTAAGGATTAACACTCAACCTGTCTGGAACAGTTTTGTCATACAGTGCTATTTGATCAATACTGAAATTAGTGGGGAGAAAGCCTATTGTTTTCCCAACATTTTCACTGAAAATGTGACTGATGTCTACTGTCAACTTTCTACTGGGGTAAGAGGAAAGGGAGAGAAGAAATGTGGTGGTAATAAGTACTACACGTACTACTACATTTCCCTCAAAATGCAAAACAATTTATAACCAATCATCTTACCTTGCATTCAGTAGCCCCCTCATCTTACATCTTTATTACTGAACACACCAATGACAGTGAGACAATACTTATTTCTGAGTATTACCAGTCCTTGTGACCACTGAAAAGTACACATCCTTTTTTTCAGTGTGTGCCCCCACCCACCTTTGTTTGGGACTATATATGCGTTTACAGAGGATTAGAACTCACTTGTTCTTCTATGCCAAGGCAAGTGACTGCCCTGTATAGCTGTATGAAGAATTCATTACAAATGGCTTTTGATGGCTGCTGCCTTTCTTTTTTGCATTCATGAATTAATTATGAACAGAGTCAACATTATTATTAGGCTGCAGATCCCTGTCTAAGACATCCAGATCAGGAATACATAGATAAAGCAGCTAACAGACTGACCAGTCTAATTTATGTGTAGTCAGGAAGAAAGTCAGGTTTAAGGCCTAGCTGTACTAATATCATTCATGGTGACAAATCCACTTTGCAGTTTATCTTCATTAATATCAGGAAAGTAAGTGCTGATAATAAACAACCACATGGAAATTAGCAAAATTAAACCACAAAATCGCAAGATTTCTTATTATTTTTATTATTAGCCTCAGAAGTCTGCTCAAGTGTTTCAGTGTTTGCAAACAATTAAAAAAAAAAGGTGGGGGTTGCCTTTCCACATGAATAAATATTCATAAGCTTATTTTTGTCTGTTATTCATGCAGGGTGTGATTCCACTAACTTGTTTACTTGATAACGTTATATGATACAGTGGTTCATCACCTCCCAAAATGATTATTTCTTTCCTTCCTCCTGTATGCCAGCTCTCTTCTGCCTTCTGTATGCCTTCTCTCATAGAGCTGCCTTGCTGAAAAAAGAAAAGAAAAAGAAAAAAAAAAGCAGTGTAATCTGTAAGTCTATGCCTTTCATGTCTTCTTAACAAAGTGTTTGGAGAGGATTGTTTTGTGGCGGGGGCTTGGGGTAGGAGTGAGGTTCTTGAGATTTTTGGTTCACGGTTTTTGCTTCTGCTTTTGTAGTAAGGACTTATCCTTACTATCTGTTGAAACGTCAGAATTACAAATAGAGGTTAGTAGGCAGGAAGAATACCATTTCTCTGCAATTTAAAGCCACCTTGCAAGGACTGTTTACTGTACACATACTTTTCTATCAACAGAACTATTCCATAGTGAAAGCGCTCACTCCGTAGTAGATCTGTGAAATAACTGAAAGTTTCTGAGATTTTTCTACAGAAACATGCTGCATTGATTCTGTAAACTTGCCTACAAGTACTAGACTGGTAGCTTTTTTTATTTTCTGAAAGAAAAAAGAAATTTTTTTATCTAAACTGAAAATTAACATTTCAAAGTGATGGAGTTCTCACCTTCAGACAGCTGGAAATCTGGCAGAGTGTTGTACAATTATACTTCCACATATATTTTAACTTGTACTTTTAGCTGCTCCCAGATGCCTGACAGTGTTTTTTGATTCCCATAGTCTAAGCTAATTTTTTGACCACTGGCCTGCTACTGCACAGGACAGGTGCTAACTTTTCAGGCAAATCACTCTCTGATTGCACTTTAAATCCAAAAATCAATAGAGAATAGCATTATATACCATCTAGCAGTTACAGTGCTCTCCATCAGGAGACCAAAAGGATCACAGAATCACCGAATCACAGAATTGTAGGGGTTGGAATGGACCTCGAGAGATCATCGGGTCCAACCCGATGGCTCCCTAGCTCATATTACACAGATAGGCGTCCAGACAAGACTTGAATATCTCCAGAGAAGGAGACTCCACCACCTCCCTGGGCAGCCTGTGCCAGGGCTCTGTCACCCTCACTGTGAAAAAGTTCTTCTGCATGTTGGTGCGGAACTTCCTATGCTCCAGTTTACAGCCATTGCCCCTTGTCCTGTCCCCACAGACCACTGAAAAGGGGCTGGCCAATTCCCCCTGCATTCCATGTCTAAGATATTTATAAACACTAATTAGGTCTCCCCTAAGTCTTCTTTTCTCGAGACTAAACAGTCCCAGTTCACTCAGCCTGTCCTCATACGGCAGATGTTCCAGGCCCCTAATAATCTTCGTAGCCCTTCTCTGGACTCTCTCCAGAAGGTCCCTGTCTTTTTTATACCAGGGAGCCCAGAACTGGACACAGTACTCCAGGTGGGGCCTGACCAAGGCAGAGTAGAGGGGGAGGATCACTTCCTTCGACCTGCTGGACACACTCTTCCTGATGCATCCCAGGATCCCATTGGCTCTCTTAGCCACCAGGGCACACTGCTGGCTCATAGCCAACCTGTCATCAACCAGGACCCCCAGGTCCTTCTCCACAGAGCTCTTCTCCAGCAGGTCATCTCCCAGCCTGTACTGATACAGATGGTTGTTCCTCCCCAGGTGCAAGACTTTACACTTGCTCTTGTTGAATTTCATTAGGTTTCATTAGCCTCTCCAGGCTGTTCAGGTCTTGCTGGATGGCAGCGCAGTGTTCCTGCGTGTCAGCCACCCCTCCCAGCTTTGTATCATTTAGGTACTTGCTGAGGGTGGATGCTATTCCCTCATCAAGGTCGTCAATGAAGATATTAAACAGGACTGGACCCAACACTGAGCCCTGGGGAACACCGCTAGTCACAGGCCTCCATTCAGATTCTACTCCGCTGATCACGACCCTCTGAGCCCAGTTCGACAGCCAGTTCTCAACCCACCTCACTGTCACTCACAGGTTCTAAATGTGTTTGTATCTATTAAGTGAGCTAGAGGTTTATCATTGTCCCCTTTTGCTCATAGGCATCAAAACGGTTGCAAAAGTCTCTACTTGGTTATTGCATTAGAGAGGAAACAAATTCTCCCCTGATGCTGTCCAAATTAATTACAGCTGCATCACTATCGGCACATCAATAATGATACTAGTTAATTTCAACTGAGATGATTCGTTTTCAGGTGGATACTTGTCCAGCATCATAGTGACTGATTGTCCTGATTATGGCCAGGCTAGAGTAAACCTCCCCAAGCAGCCAGCACAGGTGAGCTGAGTCACCTCGGACTGTTTTCCATCACTCCCCTGTAAAAGGGGCTGTTGGGGAGGGGTGCTCCTGGGTAGTCTGAGTGTGACCGGGGTGCTGGGTCGGTCCTTGCAGTTGTGCAGCACTCTGTAACCCTCGGGTGAGTAAGGTACTCTGTGTTTCTGATAATCTGACCCGGTGTGGGTGTAATTGTCTGTTATTGTTCTACTTTCACAGTGCTTTTGTCAGTAAATTGTTCTTGTGTATCTGTTTCCCTTCAGGGAGTGAGAGAGCAGCATGTGTTGCTCAGTCACTGTTTGGGGCTGAACTACCACACTGATAATCTAGCAAAAGATTTGGGACAAAATACACTTCTTAGTTGCTTCAAATTATAGTCAAATTCAAATGTGCAACCTAGGAAAAAAAAGACTTCAGAAACAACTGAACAACTAGCAACTGATGAACTGCATTAGTTACCATTTTAGTTATTACAGCAGAACTCAGAAGTAGTATAAACAGTAACAAAATTAATAATTAGCCAAAATGTTTATAATACAGTTCCTGATCCATAAAAAGCCTTTCAGCCATCAACTCTGGAGGCCATCTTACTTTTTTATCTATACAAAGACTGCAGTGATGATAGATTTCTATGCATGGTCCCGTGAGCTGTCTGCCTATGAACTATATCACAGAAAGTGATGGATGAGTATATTCAAAGCACTGAGAGTATCAAGTTACTCTCTTTTATAGCTAAGATAACCAAGAATATGATTTGCTTTTAGTATGCATTTCACAGAAGATGATTCTACGGGAGGGGGTGGGGAAGTCAAACAAGACATCAACATTCTCCAAACTACGATTTCCAAGTCTGAAAAGTGAACATGAATGAACAGCTGCGATGTGTGCACGACAGCAGAGTATTTGCCAGGTACTAATGAACAGCGTTGCCAATGCACTGATTTTCTGTGCTGAATGTAGCCATTGAGAAGCTAATACATTAATGGCAGACTACTAATACAAATTAAAAGCTAAAGACATACAGCTTTTAGTCTGCCTTTCCTTCTGTCACTTATTTTGTACTGCATGAGTGAGCTATTACCTTCTTGTTTCCCTAAGATGTTGGTACACCAGGGTAGAGTGAGCAGACTCAATTTCACCGCAAGTAATGGAGTGAGATTATCCAGAATTATTTCCAGTGGGCTGAGTTTGTTACATTCCTTCTGTTGTGAGAATATAAGTAAACAACTAAACACCTTTACTGAAAGCTGAGCGTCTTCATAGTCATCACCTCTTCCTATTTCTTTGATTAGTCCAGCATTTTGGGTTTAGCCATGCTCAATTAACTTATACAGGAATTGGTCCAGTCAGAAACAGTTGATTTAAGTGAGATAAACTGGGCATCTGTTTGGAAAAAAATGATTATCTGAAATATGCTTTCATAGTGAGAAAATAAACTGTACTATCTCCATATTTAAAAACATATGCCTTTACATAGATTTAATTTCCTTTGAAAGCTTAAGAAATAGAGAATAGTAATGTTGAAACTGAAACAAGGAAATACTAAGTTAAAATTAATCAATCAGCATGTTAACATATTAATGTACTGGAACTGTAACTTGGTACTAGCACCTTCATCAAACCACTATATAAACTGTACTGAATTAACGTGATTAAAACCAGCAATAAAACCAAACACTGCTGAGGTGACTGAAATATGTGGGGTGCTTCTGTGTGTTTGTACCGGTGGTAATAAAAATACTGCCATATTTAGTCACTGATTTGCTTTAGGAAAGATAAAATGAGATGACAACACTGCCATGTTTTGTTTCAATTCCTAAAGATTTTTCTGGAAAAAAAGATATGAAATTAGAGACATGGTTAATAATTAAGAGATAGTGTTCATGGCATTGGAGAATACAAGGTAATAAATAACTTTTGCAGATGATTTAATGTGAATTGAAGCTGAAGCAGTAGCTAACCTCAGGAGCTGCTCATTGCAATTGAACACGAATGCTGTGGATATTATTGCTTTGATAATGTAATATGAGTTAAGATGAAAACAATGAAAAATAAATACTTAGTTTGGAGTTTTTTTCATAATTTCACCAGTCTTTCAAAATATTTTGCTATAACGTTCTAGGTTGATGAGACATTAGCTAAATAATCTGCAGCTAATAAAAGAACTAAAACATTTTCAAAGGGACCCAAGTCCAGCCTCCAAGGTCAACTGTGGAGTTTAAGAGCACAGGCATTGAGGGATGCAGTGAGTAGATACTAAGCTTCTACATGGAGCCCCGCAGTTATGGTCTCCTTGCAGTTCAGCTTTAGACATCAATAAAGTCAAGGGCTGACTTTCTGATTATCTCCAAATGAGACCAGAGATGGAAATCCATGTTGTATGCTTACCTATTCACAGCATTTAAAACCACCTGTTGCCAGATGTAAAAAGGTGCTTTATTTTTTGGGATAGTCAAATAGCTGTATGATAATATATCCTTATGTAATCATGTTTTAATAAATGTATCAGAAATTGATAGGCCTCAACTGAATCTCATACATTATCCAAAGTACCCATTTGCAAATAATAAAGGAAAATTTGCTAATAATCTGTGGTAAAATATGAGCTGTTTTGCTAATTCAAGTAGCACAGATGAGCATGTGCCAATTTAGAAACTAGATAAAGCCAAAAGGCATCTAGAGTCTATCCAATTTGTTCTGAAGTCATGGGGAATGTTGGCTTTACATGTCACATAGCAATATATAGATTACAAAAGAAAATCGGAGCTAATTAATCTATCAGGAGCAGACATGCAAAATGATCCTTAATGCTTCTCATGCAAGCCAGATTCAGAAGAGCTAAGAGGGGAAAAAAAGACAGGATGGTAATAATAGATGTACAGTAAACCAAATAAAGTAATTTCAAAATGACTAAAGAGCAACAGTAAACGAAAAACGCCTTTGGGTATACCATCTGTTTATCCATTCCATATTATACCTTTTCATCACAATTACCTAAAGTGGTATATTTGTGTTTCTCTAATGTATGGAATTCATTACATAGTTTTGCAATGAAATTATCACACTGTGGCTGGGACATCTGCACCCTGTCATATATCATTCTATTCATTTCTAGTTAATTTAATCCTAATATCTCCCTACATGACAAGACAGATGTTCAGCTACACTGTATCTTCCATAGTTTTCTGCCTTGAAGAAACTTTAAGTCACTGAAAGAACTGACATCTTTCAAACAGACATCTTACGGGTTTGGGAAGTATGCATGTGCAGATGTGTGTATATGTATGTTTGTCTTTGTATGCCATATTCCTCTTTTAAGAAATGTGTTTTACAGAACAAAAATCATTTACAGAAACTTTTAAACATTTTTTCATTTCACACACGTAAGTTTCTTTTCAACATGTGCTTTACTAATATTTTGCAATGTCTAGTTAATAACATTATACATACATGGTATTTCTCTTGAATTTTTTTCTGTCATTGCTGATGAGAAGTTGTGGGCCAGTCTTCCTCTTTGCCTTTTTGGCCTTGGCCCTCGGAACATCAAGTGGTGATCAGGCTTTATGGCCAATAGTGTTGCACTTCATGCCAGACACAAATGTGTCAACCAGAAGCAAAAACACATTCTACTGTGTTAAAACTGTTTGTTAACAACATCACTCTTGTGAATCTATGCCATTGGTCACTTACAGGATATCCAGAAACATTTAGCACATCCACGTGGGATGAGGTGCATTGACTACAAATGCCAAGCACTTTTCATTACTCTTGTCATAGTTCATTTCAAGTAATGCTATGAAAGAGCTGTGTTGTGCTTTCTGCTTACAGCAGAATCTCTAGATCAAATTTACAGAAGAACTTAGGCAGACTTTGATACCTATATACCAACACCTCCCCATGCGCCACTCCTGATCCCAATCTTAGCATGGTCACAGAAGATTCCTTTAAGCAGCACAGCACCTAACCATATTCCCTCATTTTGACTTACCTGAAGTTGTGCTTGTGACTTTATGGTTTAAGGCTCTACACAATTGTGTCAGCCAAATCCTTTTTATGTACATCCACATAACCGATAGCAGTACTGTACTGCTTCATTTTTCAACTAGCCATTGCTAAGGGTAAACAAAACTTGTTTTACTTTTCCATCCTGGAAAACATAAAAATCTTTTAAAATTAAATAGCTGTCACAGTAAAATAGTGCTGTCATCGTGTAAGCTTACGAGTGACATTTTTAGCCTTTAGTAAAAGACACTATACAATGCAAAGCAATTACACTGCTCAGTGCAGTTCAACATAGTTGGGCACTATCGGCCCCCAAGAAAGTGCAGGTCTGGAACACTAGTTGTTTGGTTGGCATTACATGCTGCTTGCTTAGTGTACCCAAAAATCTCCATGCAGCCGATTAAGCTGTTAGCTGGATAAATACTGTGAATATCGTCTGATGGCATTTTACTGTTCTATGAGTAATACAGGCTAGAAGCAGTGGTTAGAGGCACACAGATTGGGTAAAAAAAGGTGCAAAAAGGTTACAAGACAACTCAGATAAAACAACACTCTGTACTTAAGGTGATACCTTCATGGTAACTATTTTCCAATACCTTTGGAGAACATGTAAATTTAAATTCTATGCCTGTAAACTGCCAGATAAGCCACCAGCAAATTATACCCAGCCGTTTTGTTGGCTAACAGCAACACATTGTGTAATGGACACCCAGATAAAAACATGAATTGATTTAGAGTATTAA
>VZTU01007537.1:295740-342406 GCA_013400835.1 Zapornia atra | reverse complement strand
TAAAGAAAATGGATTAAAATATATTTTCAAGTTAACAGGTTGATTCCCTTAAAGACAAAAGTTGCTACATAAAACATAACTGAGTACATATAGGGGTATGGAAATTTTTGTATCTTCCTGTAGTTCATATCAACTTGAGGAAGACATGTAACACCCTGTGTGAAAACTTGTTCTGGCCTGACCTGCTTGCATAGTATGTAACTCACAACACAGTGCTTTGCACCCTCACTGCATTAACAAAATCTTTATGTTTGGACTTTTTTTTTCCTGTGGAACTATTCTGAAACACGAAGTATGACTTCAGCTTATACAGGTACATACCTACATTGATCAAAAATGTGCCCATGCCTAAATTTCATGGAATTCTAGAACTTCCTGGTTTTATCAACTCTATTCCTGAACATCTGCCACTTCTACAGAAGTCTTTAATCAAAAAGTTTACTGGAGCCAAGTGAGTTTTTATAAAATCATAAATCCAATCATACCCAGAGCAGCAAAAACTTGCCTCCAGAAATACTTTAAGAAACTTTGCACATGTAGGTCACTACGTTATTAAAGGGAAAAGCAAAGTACTGTGGCACTGACGGCTGAATCCACATTTTCAATATAAAATTTATTTTCCAGCATTTTATAATTTGGCCATGAAAAACTCCTTCAGGCCGAACTTTTACTATGGAGACTTAGCTCAAACTCAGGTTCTCTCTGAAAGTCTAAGGTTCGGTTCAAACATTAAGATTAGTAGAAATTACAGAAATAATATATTTCTCAACTGAAATTCTGTTACAAAATCAGTTGCAGTAAGTAGGCAACTAACTACATTGCCAATGTGTCATTTTTCCAGACTCATTCTCAGATTATCTGTAATTTCCATAAACACATATGTAAACATAACACTAGACTGGGGAAACACAGTGCCCATGGGCACAACAGACAGATTTTCACAATCACACATATAAAAATGCAAGTTTTTGAGAAAGCTGTATACATTTCAGTGGCTACAAAACTGAATTGTCAATCTTGTAAACAAAACACTTGAATTTTAAAAACTTTCAAATGTATAAAGACATGCATGATCTCAGACCTGCCTTCGAATACTAGATGTCAGAAGGGTGGACTGCAACCATCTGCCATGAACACTTACCGTTTCTTCTGAAACAACCTGAAATTTGGAAATAAACCTGAAACAACACAAGACTAAATAGACAACTGGGGTGACATATTCTGTATTTTTGGCTGTGGGTTTGGTGTTTAGTGCTGTTTTGCTTTGTTTTTTTTCTTTTTTCTACTGGTCTTGGTGTTACTTTTGTAGGGTAGATAAAAAAAACAAGGATTCAAAAACCAGACTCACATTCAAGGCAAAATGTTCAAACCAAGCCTCTCTCCCAGATACACAGAACCCTCTCTCCATCTGTGGCATCAAATTGGAGAGCTGAAGATTTCCTCCTTCAGACTTGCAGACAGTACTCTGTCATTTAAGACCTCAGTAATTTTAGGACAAAATACAGACAGAAAATGCAAACATTTTCTGTGTGCAATTTGTACCAGCACATACTAGACAACAGGTTGGATGGCCTTAAATGTGGCAGGAAAAGTATTTTGACATTCACTTAAAACAAGCATCAACAACAGTACTTTCCTGACCACAAGATAAATTAATGCTATGAAATTACATTTTTTAGGTTGCCTGCAAGGTGATTCCTGTCTTTTGCAGACGAACTAATTTATTTCCACTAAAAGAAATTAAGAATTCTTCTTGAAAGACAGTAGTAAAGTGAAGGATACTAAGGACTGAACTGCTTATTTAAAGGCTCTATGGGGCTATTTGGTTGGTCAAAGCAGTAGAGTGTCTGGTTTTGAAGTCATCTAGGCTTTCTCTCCAGTAGCAATTTATCAGCAGTCTGACATACCTTTGTGCCTCATTGGTCATTTTTGCCAGTTTTGTACCTGTGTCAATTACTTTATCTCACAAAGCACTGCAAAAACCCCAGAACCTAGAAGCCCAGACCTGAAATTTCTGTGATGCTGTACAAGAATTAGAAAATTTCCTTTTCATCAAGATTTACACTTTTAAAAAACCCTACCAAAAATACTCTATTTAATTTTGGATATAATTGATGCTGCTTTGTCTTACGTTGCCTACAAATACAAACAGAAACAGAATCAGAGTGTCTCATGAAGTTAGTAAGCTACTTAAATAAAACAGAGGGTAATTCTGTAAGAAATATTCTAACATAAGTGTCAAGGATGAGACAGAGAAGAAAACAAACCATGTGACAAAACCAGTGGCAACAGACCTCGGGCTGCTGCTACTATCTTCATTCTCTGAACATCCAACCTATCTGTACTTTTTTATCTAGTGCTCAGAGATATTACCCTAAAAATATGTACCAATTTTGCTGTTTATGGAATAATTGTCTAGATGTAAATAATTTGCTGTTAAAGATAAGTGAAGATAGACCAGGGAAAACAAAAAGGTCTGAAGGGCCAAAATACAGTATGAAATACCTAAATCTGGATTCCAATGAGAATGGGACTTCCTTTGCATTTTTGAACTTCAGCTCCCTATGCTGTCTTAGCATTCAATCCAATTAATTTTTAGTGAAGAATGTTTAAGCAGTTCTTGAAATCCAGAAAACATCATCTGCTCCCTTGCACTTTCGGCTTTATAGCTATCAACTGTATTTTCATGCACTTTCCAAATTTTAATTGGCTTCTGTAACGTGAAGAATAAATTCTTGTTCTCTCAGGCTAGTCTCAGAATGATCCATTAGCTTCAGTGGGCACTCATAACTGAAATTACTAAACCAGGAAAAAAATGCTCAATCCTTACTCAGTATACCTGAAAACAAGTTATTGCTTCAGAATACCACCGGCTAAAGGAAAGTTCTGCTTTTGTTGAAACAATATTTCATCTTCTGGTTCTGCTCATGTTGATCAGCTGCCACACAACATCCAAACTAGTTTTTCTCACTCTAGCAGCTATTATTCCCTACATAGAATATTATCAAATTCAGAAACATACCTATTTCTTCACCACTTAACAGAACATATATATCTAATTGCCTCTTTATTTGTATGAAGAATTCAGTAGCTCCCATGGGCACAGTGCAGTATCAAACTTAGGCCAACATGATATATGCTAGGAAGCGTGAAGATTGGTTTCTGAGAATTGTTAAAATCTCTGGGGAATTCTTTCCCTAAGTTAAATAGGTTGCACATCTTTTAGAGCTTCTCAAAGGTAGCAGAATATTATTGTGTGATTGTAACATATCAATGCATAAACATTAGTTCAAAAACTTAGTCTGTAGCCATATTAATCTCCAGGTGACACATTTTTTGTTGCTATAACAGTTTTGATCTGCTGGAGCGATGGTGGCACCCTGTGGTGAGAAAGATATGCCTAGAAGCTGTCTATTGCTTGCAGGCTGCTGCATAGCTCTTTAGCTGCACAGCTCTCGCTTTTCTATGATACTTAAAATGATGCTATGAATTACCAGATTCAGAGCAGACAACAGAAACACCAAGTTTCATTGCCAATATGTCAAATAGTCTATTTAGCCATCTTTAACTTGCTTTCCAAGAATAGGTGGGGTAGCCTATAGTCCTAGAAATTGTGAAGCAGCTCGTTCTCGGGCCTCAGAGAAACTCTGAAGAGCTGAGCAGGTGCTCAGAGCTGTACAGCCCACTCCTGGTCATCGTAGGCGTCTGAGGCGAGGTTCACCCTCAGCACCTGGCACCCTAAGATTAAGGTATCTTAAGCCAGGGCCTCCCAAATACTACTGAAATAACAGAAATTAGTATTCTTGTCAAACAGTTCTCACCTTCGACAGTTCATTGGGCATAGGCAGCAAGGAGTTGGCGGGAAGGCTGCAGGGGCTGCCTCTGTGAGGAGAGGCAGGGGCTTCCTCCAGTCCCACACAGCCGGTTCCAGCCGGTTCTGCAGCAGTGCCACCACAGGCACAGCTCAGCCAATCAGAGGAGTCGGCGGCGCCTCAGGGAAACGCACTGAAGGAAGGGGCAAAGGCTGCCCAAGGGGCCAAGCTGGGCCGGGGGGAAAGGAGCAGTTCCCCATTATACATGGGCATTGCCCAGAGGCAACAAGTAGTATACCTTAACTCATTTTAAAGCTGTCTTTAAAGCTGTTTGAATTAAAATATCCCAGTTTACTTCACTTCGTTTACTTTGCACCTAAGTGAAGAGAAGATCATGAACTTGAACGTGAAAATGGCTTGCTACATCTGTAGGAATCTGGTAACCACTCTCCTGAAGCCTGATCATCCATTGAGCATGAGAAATGGAAGCCATGAACTGGGGAAGACATCCTTCCTCTGGTTTTGAAGGGACCAGAAAAGCTAGTAATAACAATACATGGACTAAATGCCTCTGGTAATTAATTCAATTACTGCACTTATTAAATCTACTGCATGGTCAACATTTATTTTTTTCCCCTAGCTGTAAGTAACATAAGTAGCCATGGCTCCATCTCAGCAGCATACAAGAGATAGAGAGAGGAAGCATTTGGAAAATAAGAAAGGAAAGTGGTATTATGATGATGTCAGGTACAAAACCCCCAGAATTTAAGAAAAAGCAGGATAGTCTCACTTGTCTCAGCCTTTCTGTTCTTAATCAGTTTTATCTTTTCCCACAATATTCAATGTGTGGTGGATGACTGTGTACTGTGTACAACAGTAACTATTTGCCTAAGCAAAGCACCATTAGTCAGTGATACGGACAGCCTGCATTTTCTCTTCCCAGAGGGCTAGAACCTTTTCTTGGAGATGTAACAGTTTACCATCTGACAAAGTCATATACTTCAGCAATGACTGGCAATATGCTTGAATTTCACCTTTTCTATGTGACAAGGTATAAACTGGAGAGATATCGCATGAGTGAAGTTTGGGAAAACAGAATTCTCATGTGTTAAAGTTTCAATATGTATGAAAGATGATCAAACAACTAATGACAACTTATCCTGAGAATGAGTTGTCAGACTGTTAGGGAACAGTACATAAGTACTGGCCATTTACCTCAATTTGACAGTGTGATATTTTTCAGACAGGCAAATTCCTATACCTGGATTTCATAAATTTACCTGAGTAAATATTTCCTACATTTTCAAGTACACAATTGAGGAATTTTACAATGCTGAATACAAAGCAGGATTTTTGCAAATATTACATCTACTGGCATTTGGTCCTATGATATTTCTGCAAGCAAGGGGAGATTTGCAAACAATAAGCTAGTAAATGTTTTGTAAAATAAAAAATTACCAGAAGTTTATAAATGCTGCTTTTGGCATGTTCTACCACTTAGAGATAGCTCAACTTTCTAGCTGATATTTCATTAGTGTTGATCATATTGAAAAGAAGCAATATAGATTCCAGCAGTGCACTAAACAATTAATTGATGAGATATCAGAACTGTCAACAACAGAAAAACACAACAGAACTGAAAAAGCCAGTCCCTTGCTTTAACCTTTACATAAGAGATTACAGGGGAATTAACTATTTATCTGCCTCTGGAAATTTCATAATGCACATGAACTGAGATATTTGTTTGGATTTAGAGTTTCATGATAAAGAGGTTAAAAACAAACCTTGTGACCTTTGACAAATGAGACACAGGCTAAAACTCTTTCCTTACTCTTAAATATACTGATAAGCAAAATACAACAATTGTATGTCTCTGCTGATTCTGCCTGTTGTCCAGTGTGTCACTGGAAGTTAAAAAACTATCTCACTGCAAAGAATCCATCCTTTTACACATTACACCATCAATTCCCAGAAGGTATACATGAGACCTGTACATCACTATGGCCTGCAAGTACTCCACAATGAAATGTCTACTCCATTCATTCCATTGCAGTACCAAGAAAGCACCTCTCTCGTAATGGACAAAACACCAGTTCAGTAGGTATGACTGACCTGAGCTTATTCTCCTGTGCAAACCTCAAGTACATAGCAGGCCTCTGGTACCCCTTGTCTTGATACATGGAGTGCTTACCAACGGATCTTCATCTGACCAGAGAAGATCCTCCATGAAAAGAAGTTTTGATCGTATACAGAGGAATTTTGAAGCATCCACTGATTGCAGTGATGTACACATTGCAGCTACCTTGCACTCCTGCATTCTGGTCAGGTGCAGTTCATTTTATTTTCAGACAGCAAATTGGCACTTAAAAGAACACTGAGTTTTAGTTTATGCTGTTATATAAGCTAATAGCATTGGCCCATTACAGAAAAATGAGATGTGAATCCATTTCTAATTAATTACTCTTTACAGTGTATACATCACATTCATTGGTCACTGCCCAACTTAATAATTGCCTATCACTTTGCAGGATTTTTTTATGATTGCAATTCTAAAAACATCTGCCTGAATCATACCAATAAATCCCTTGGCATTTTATGTAACCACAGATGTCTTAAAAGCCAGTGTCTCTTACAGCTATTTGGTGTTTTATTGATAATAGACTCTTTCTCTCAAAAACATTAAAAAAGGTCTGTTTCTCTATGCATAAGAAAATGTTGCTTAAAAAAAATAATACATCACCCCTTTGTATATTTTTTAAAATGAAATTACTAATCCATGCCAGACAATATAACTAGGAATTTCAAGCAACAAGAATAGCATACTAAAGGCAATAAAAATATTTTATGAAGTTTTGACTTAATTACTTCTTTTCAGACTGCCAATAACTCAGTGCAATAATTATTCTTTCAAACACATTTACATGTTAATTATATATACAAACCAGTTTTTTTCATGTATCTCACTGAAAAAACCCATGTTTAAACTGACAGATTTTTCCAGAACAACTAATGTAAAGAAGGGTTTATGGAGGTCAATTTCAATGCAATTTATTTAGAGGGAAACATTTGGAAGTGTCAGCCCTGAAAATATCATATATTTCACTTATCTCTCACAGCCCAAAGCATTAGTCTTGAAGCATTTTGGAGTCTTTCCAGAGAATGTTTCCACTAGCACAGAGAGAGAAAGAGAGAGAGAAGGAGGCTGGGGAGAAAAAGAGAAAGAAGGAAAGAAAAATAGTGTTTGACCTACCTGGTGAAACTTTGACTTTTGAGTCAGTATTTGATGTTCAGCATGATTGAGAAAAAACAATAGAAAGTTTTCTGTCATTATCTCCTCAACTGTCTTAGATCACACTGTGTAAGTTCCTGATGATATTATGAAGAGTGATTACTAAAGAACAATATTAAAATTATTTAAATAAGAGATTAATAATATCAGTATTGGCTTTCTTAAATACTCCTTGAGCCAAGAATTGTAGTTTATAAGTCAGTAGAAATGGACTGGAAGATGCACATGGCAGGATAATTTGGCTTCAGAAAAAGACTACAGAAGAGGACTACTATTAAAGATGTCTTTGATGTAGGATTCCTCTTCCTTTAATAACACCCTAGTACAGGTGTTCATGATGATTAGCTCACTTTTCAGAAATCACCCAGAAAAAACTTGTGTAGACAACCTATTTCCCCAAAATTATTCACTACTACCAGCCCCAAGATTCTGGCAGCACAGTTTCAAAACAAGGAGCTAGGCTCCTGTCATATGTTAATTCTACACTTGTCATTCCAGAAAAATAAAACACTAATGTATAGCACTGCTTCTCACCCATGCACACACACAAAAAACATAAACAGCTTCCAATTCAAAACACTATCATCACTTAATACTGTGTTTTAATTTTTCTTTTTTTTATTCTTAACAGTGACTGCTGAGTATCCAGCAGGTTCTACAGGATGCCTATTTACAGATCACACGCTATGATTTTGAACCTTCTCACACCAGTTTTGTTGCTAAAGCTGTTAGGCTTTTAAGAAATCTCTCTATTGGCTTTTGACCTTAATAGCTGACAGTGAGCTCTGATTGTAGAAACTTCTTCATAACATCCACCCAGCTCTGTCCTTTCAGATGGCCCTACACGAGATCGGCATCATCGTGCATTTAGAACAAACAGTGAGTTGCACAGAACTATTCATGTTGTCATGTCTCTACAGTCTGCCAACAGATGTGGTGTGTCACCATCAAAGACTTTTACCCCATCACCCGAGAATTTCATCAGGAAGCCAGATGCTGCAGAGGCAAAGGTGGCACTTTGATTCAGCGATCAATTCCTGAAAAAGGAGGTTCCCCATTCTGAGAAAATTTACAGCTGGTTTTTATTGCTTTGATGCAATGGATTTTTCTTCAACTCTACTAGTTTAGGACTAGAAATAAAGTATAAATAGAAGGTGGCGTTATCAACCACAATAAATTCTTACCTCTACCAAGGCGTATGATAAACTTGCTTAGAGAATCAGTTAAGCTTAAAGCACAAAAACCCATCTGGGGACAGGTAAACATAACCACTTACAAAGAACACCAAGGTTCAATATAGATTCAATTCCCCAGTCTTGTTTCCCAAGAAAGATTAAAAGAATTCTACCGAGAATAAAAGCAGGTGCTTGTTGACAGATGACAGCACAGAAATTATCCAGGGGGTACTGATTCAGTGAAAAGTAATCATGCTGAATAGATTGACATAGGTGGAACTTAAGAGACAATTAATACAACTTTAATATAAGAATTTTCATAGTTTTAAGAAAAGGCTAGTTTAAGAGAAAGCTGTAACTGTGTAAGCTGCTTGTGAGAGCAGAGCAAAACTTAACCGTAACAATGCAACAGTAACAGCCTTGAAGATAAAGAAGTAAGAATTGGTGTGGTTTTAGGAAAAGATTAGTTTTGAATTTTAGCAGAATTTGGCTTTAATCACATCAGCTGTTTCATGAAAGGGGCTACAAAACTCAGCCATAATAGTGCAACAGCCTTGAAACCAGAGGAAGTAGGAGATAGAGGAGTCTCAAATAATGAGACTAATGATCAATTAAAAGACAGAGTATATCTTGTTTTCAGTGAAAAACTAACTAGTCGGTGCAGGTGTTGGGAGCCCAGATAAGCATGGAGAAACCCATGAAGAGCATGTGCTGAGAGAGAGGAAGACGTCCAGCCTTCATCCCTGAAGACCACCAGAAGACCCCCTGAGTGTCACTGAGCATGCTCTATCTGGGAGGAGTTAATGTAAATGACTTCCTGGAAATAATTTGCATAACCCTGCCTTTTCTTAGAAATTATAATGAATATGTATAATTAATCTGTATAAATATGAGAAATGTGTCTTTAATGGGGCACTCATTTGGAGGAGCGATCGATCCCCTGTGTGCCCAGCGCTGCAGTAAAGGATCCCTGCTTCATAGGCACCAAGGCTACTGAGTTTTGATTCCAGCTTTCTGAGGCATCAGTACAGAAACTCTACCTACCCCAGAAAGATATGCTATGTACTATTTTTGTATTGTTTTATTTTATGCTAATGTAAGCTCATAAGCAAGGGTCATGCACTAATGGATTTGAACACCAACTGCTTTTGCACATGGTCTGTATGACAAATTATTATGAGACAAAACCAATGTGAACAATCTTAATTGCACTTCAATAATGACAGTTTCACCTATTCTTAATGAATGCAATGTTTGTGAAGGAATCTCATTAGCCAAATGGAATTAAAATATATTTTAAAGATTAAAGATCTTTTAAAAGTCTTTTGAATGCCCAAGAGCCAAAACAGAAAATTAACTGTTATTTTCCAAATTAGACCAATGTACTGGTAGGTGATAAGATTATCTGATAAATACTAACTTGACCTAACCTGATATTTCTTTGAGTCCTGCTCCAATACCTTCAATAGCTTTCATGAGTGAGAACCAAAACATAACCAGGCAGAAAAAATAGTGACTTTTTTTTCTTTAGTGAGACACAAAAACTATGACTGTTGTCTTGGCTTTATCAAGTTAGAAGTGAGCAGGATTTAATCTCCATATGAGAACTAGTGATTGTATATCATTGGCACAACAAAATTTAAAATCTGCCACAATTCAAATAAAAAAAAAGTTACTTGGACCTAAACCTGAACTAACACAACCAACCTCTACATTGAATATCGGTTGTAGTAGAGAGGGGAAAAAAATACATGCTCTTAACATCATTTCCTCTATGCCAGAACTTAACTGCTCTCTGAAATTGATATGTTATTTTGAAGCCCAAGACTCATCCATTACATTTTGGTTCCAACTGTAAAAGCTACCACAGCTCTGTAAGCCCCTGATTCAGTAATCAGTGGATTTCACCCCCGCCCACGTTGATTGACTATTAGTTCATGCTATAAGTCCTTTCAAGGCAAAAGGAAACTGCAGTAGTGATGAATAAGTTTTATCTTCTAGATAAATTAGAGTGAGAAATAGGAATTTGTTTGCCTTCATCAAGTCACCCATTAGCTGTTTTGCTGTAGGCAGTGGACGAGATGCTAACTTCTTTTATTTCATGTTCAACTCAGCTGTGTCTTTGATGTACCTACTTTATGTAACTCAACATGTTTCAGTTTTTATTTTTTATCAACAAATCCTGTTATACTGAAAGACACTAAAATGAGGCTGACCTGGTATTTTCTTTCTCCCTTTACTCATAGTCCCAAATTTGTGTATGTGTGTATAGATGTGCACGTATACACAGATGTAGCGTATTACATAATTTTTATTGTTATAAAGGGAGACTCTCTGATCCAATTTTAAATTCTGTTTTTGCAAACATGCTAGTGCATATTGGTGTCAGCTAGATAAACCACCAAATTGAGTACAGAGCATGGCAAAAGAAGCTTGCAAAACAGATCTTAAAATGACTAAATTGGTATTCACTGAAGATTTGGGGTAGAAGAGCTAGTTTTGATTAAATGAGGGCTAGTCATGAATATAGCATAGGATCTCATAGGCTTAGACAGAAGCTGGCCCATTTATTCTCTTTTCATTTCTTTCACTTCATTCTACATCATCATATTCTTTGAAAAGCTAGAATTTGACAACAAGGGGTAATACTAAAACTAACATTCTCGTGGGGTTTTAGAAAAAAAATCTGAGCTAAATGTCCAACTCATCTACACAACCACAGTACTCTGGTGCTCAAAAATTTTAAATTTGTCACTAACAATGATCCCATGAAGTAAAGAACATATTATCTATTTAAAAATAGATGAGGTGCAGAGAACAGAGTACTCACTTGCTCAAAATTCAATAGAAGGACGTGAAAATGAAAACACAGGCTATCTGATAATTATTTAAGACCCCAAAATAAAAGATGTCACTTTCTAACATGCATGGAAAAGATTGAAAACTTTGATAAAGTTCATCTGGGGAAAATTTCCAGCCTGTTTTTCATCTGCCTAATTCTATTTTGGATAAACACCCAGATTTCTGTGCACTTCCCGAAACCAAATTGAAATCTTGGATGCTCATTCATTATTACCAAGTGCCATATGTCTAATTTTATTTTTGGAATTGTCTTTGGCAATAACACACTCTGTCAGAAACTCTGTGGCAAAAACTCAAACCTTTTGGTTCCAAGGAAGAGATTGTAGCTGGGGAAATGTGCTGCAGACACTCAATGGAAGGCGTGATGCCGTGTATCTTTTACCTTAGCTCTGTAACTGGGTGCCTTGAGTCACCACAGGAATTTGCCTTGACTCAGATCCAGGGCCTCCTTCTTCTCAGTCACTAAATACACCAAAACAGCTTCTAGATGGAGCTTCTACATTCTCTCAACCCATTTTACAGAGACTATCTCAAAGTGCTTTATCTGGTATGCTGATACCGCTGGGATTTAAAAGCCGATCCCCTAAGAAACTTTATATTTTCAGATATACATGGTGCTGTGGAAACAACCTAGCTCACTTATTTATCCCACATGATAGTTTCCTTCATTATAATTATCTCAATCCCTGCAGAAAGCTCTTATAGTGTGCAGGTCCCTCTCTAGGCTATTGCTGCTGCGTGGTGCAGGAGGTTTTGCTTCACTTAGCTATTGTCAAAGCTGAGTGCTGGTGAAAAAACCTTATTGCTTACATAAATACTTACAGCTCTTTTCAAAATCCACCTGGACCTTTGCTGTATCATTAGTTTCTCTGAAATCACTGGGAAAAGTGTTAATCTCTGCTCTTAGGCATGTCTGCAATATTCCCTTAAACACAGAATGGATGTTCCCTACGTTGTTGTGGAATCAGAAGTTATCAAAGTACAGCAACAACAAAAATACAGCAGTTTTAACTTTAGCTGCAACACATGCTAACAAGGAACTGCCAGGATCAGGTATATAACTCTCTATGGCACTGTCTCATCCTATGAAAATTCACCACAGTGCACTGGGCTGTGCTAGGAAAATACATTTTGGTTAACTACATCAGAATTACTGTTTGGCAAAATACCCCACCCTGTTTACTCCAGTTTAAACTATTTATTTTCTTTTGTGAACAATTTAAAATAAAAGATATTATTTCTCATATTATGGAGTGACTTTAAAAAAATACCATCTACAGCCTGAACTTTAAACTGTGATTAAAGATTTCAGTTTTTCTTTCATTCCACATTTACTACTATACTTTATCCTTAATGTCCTATCAGAGCTGCATTTTGATACTTGTATAATAGTTGGTGTTAAATCAAATGCAAAACATGCAGCAACGTTTAAAAAACTTACCATCCAAATTCAAGTGAATATTTATGTAACTTCTATTCATGAATCATCTTTCACATCCCATTTATGACTGTAGCTGAATAGGATACCTTGTCAGTGAAATTAAGATAATGCTGAGGCCTACCATCTTTCTTCATTTCCCATTTTCTTTCCCTAAAACAGCCTGAAATGCCTTTCATTAGAGCTACTGCAGTAGAAACTTTGGCATTTCAATAATGAATTTCTTTTTAAAATGAAATAAAACACCAAGTTAGCACACAGATGACAAATGCACCAGAGAGCTATTCACTGAGATAAAGCACAAGAATAGTTCTGTATTCTTTGTGCACAAAAATTTTTATCAAATGAAGGAATTGTTTAAGCAGATACCGTGTGCTCACGTTCATGGGAGATGGAGGTGAGCAAAAGCAGGACACACATAAGCTTATTTTTCATCCTAGAACCTCCAAAATCAATAAGAAGGTAAGCAAATTTACACCACCCAGTAGGACTCATTTGTTGACTGCACTAATGTGGCAACTGCTAATGACAGCAGAGCAGCAGTACATACACAGATAGTCAGGACAGTTCAGCTAATGAGTTGCTACAGCTTAACCTAGTGATTGATTATATCCATTGATTTCAAGCATCAGTCAACCCATGGCACTTACAGGGTACAAATAGTAAATAATATTGAGAGATGAAATAAAGTGACAGCACAGTCTCCCACTCTTTTTTTTTTTAATTAAATAGGAAATTCAGAAACATTTAGCATCCAGTCCAAGAAAGCACTATAGAACTGGTCCAAATTTTATGTAACATGAACTTGAGGCCAGAGGGCTCAAAATGGTAAAGCTGAGAGGAGGATATGGGACTATAGTCTGGCAAAGACATCAAGCAGCAGGGCAAGGAAGAGACCTGCCCAAGCAATGGCTGAAGCCTAGGAGACTCGAAGCAGAGAGCAGTTTGCAGCCCATTTTAAGCTATGTCCTTGACACATTGTTCCAGACAACACACTGATAATTATTACTCTATGAATGTTATTCTCTGACATAATGACTATTTTGATGATGAAGACAGCATAAAATATTTTAAAAGTAAGGCCCCATCTGGAGTCCTGTGTCCAGAGCTGGGGCCCCCAATACAAGAAAGATGTGGAACTGTTGGAGAGGGTTCAGAGGAGCCACAAAGATGATTAGAGGGCTGGAGCAGCTGCCCTACAAAGAGAGGCTGAGGGAGCTGGGCTGGTTCAGCCTGAAGAAGAGAAGGCTGCGGGGAGACCTCATTGCAGCCTGCCAGTATCTGAAGGGAGCTTATAAGCAGGAGGGGATTCAACTTTTTAAAAGGGTAGACAATGGCAGGACAAGGGGGAATGGACTAAAGCTAAAGGAGGGAAGGTATAGATTAGATATTAGGGGGAAGTTCTTTACAGAAAGAGTGGTGAGGTGCTGGAACAGGCTGCCCAGAGAAGTAGTGGATGCCCCGTCCCTGGAAGTGTTGAAGGCCAGGTTGGATGGGGCCCTGGGCAACCTTGTGTAGCTTCAGGCCTGAGGTTGGTGGCCCTGCCTGTGGCAGGGGGGTTGGAGCTCTATGATACTTGGGGTCCCTTCCAACCCATGCCATTCTATGAAGCTATGAAATCAGAACATTCAAGGAAATCACAGTGCTGAACTGGTAAAAGAAACTGTCAAAATTACTCTCTGCAATGTGTCATCTTTTTTGGCAAATTCTGGATCAGCTGCGCTTAAGAACATGCTAAGCCTGGACTACAGAGCAGCAGTTGAGAACTGCAAACAGGAAATAAACTGTAGAAATTAAACTGGGTAGTGACTTGTCACAGCTTTTAGAAACAAGAAGTGCCACAAATGCTCTCCTGTTTTACTGCTTCAAAGCTTCATTAGTGTGTTAAAGAAAAACTCAATTCTGTGTAACTCACAGTGCTAGTGGAGTTATTTTTAAAGTTTTCTGTGCCTATTCTTGCATACTATTGTGTTTGTTTCCCTTTATCTCTCTATGCTCACCCAGTTTAGATAAACCTTTGCTCATTATTAGACTGATGGACATCAAAGTCTTTTCCAACTGCTTCATCCTCCGTGCTGGTCAGTTAGCTGACTGAAGGATAAACAAACAATAGCTTCCAGTGACAATTATTAATTCTTCTCACACCTTGTGAAATTTCAGGCTTGTGAAAACGTTACACTGGGTGATATCTTCTACATTAGAAAGTTTATCATACAGGGTTGAAATATTAAAAGAAGGTTCTAAACTAAATTCTTGTATTCATCACACAAATTTGGTTGTGCTTCAGTTTATGAATGCCTGGGGTTTCTCCATGTAGCTTCCTATGGAGTAGTTTAGCCACAACAGCTATATTCATGTAATTTTAAGAACACAAAGCAGAATGGAACTCCCTGCTGAAATAATTGACTAAATATTAAGAAGAATATTTCCATAAGCTAGAAAAATGGAGACTTTTCTAAGGTATAGTGAAATATTTTGTTCAAAGCATATTGAAGTAGTTTTCCACTCTAGAAGCCAATAACTGTTTCTTAATGTAAACATTTACTTCTGTACCCAAACACTAGGAAAAAAATGGCTGTGTCCTACTTATCACATAAAGGAAAATGACTCAGGAACTCTTTAGTCTCAGCCACTCCTTCCAGCAGCTCATACAACTGTTACCTACCGCTGCTACAAGGCGGTGTTGATGAAGAACAGGGGGGCAACTGATTCACAGGAGAGAGATGCATTTGTCCATCCGAAAGAACACGAGCAGTGGGAATCTACCACAATCAGAAGCAGCTTTTGTCATCCCTGTTCATAGGTCAGGGACCCTTGGCCATCTCCAGGGGCTTGAGCACCCAACTTCACAGCACCTGCAAGCTGCTAGTAACACTTGTGCATTGAAATTCATTTACTGGGTCACAAGTCATAGTCCAGCTCCACAAGCATTTCATACTGCGCTCTGCATCCAAGTCTCCTTCCTGACTAATTCCTAATATATATATGTGTGTGTATATATATACACATAATGTATATTTACATATAAAACCTCTAACATGCATTTTCAAAAGCTCCCATATCACCTATTTACTCCATTTGCAGAAGCATTATGATCTCTCAAGCAAATAGTTAATTGCTTAATAGATAATGAAATACTCACTGAATTGAGTAATGTGTAATTAAGGGGCTATTAAAACGTGCATTATAGATATATGACAACTGCGATGGCCCTCATGGATTTTGGAGCACTCTGCCATAACAGTATCCCTGGAGGGACTATTGGTGCTGCAGTTGCTCCAAAGAATGCTGCTGTTGTCTCTTCATCCTTGAACTACTCACACTTACTTACCTATATCAAGGGGGATAAGCAAAGGGTCACTAGTGCCATAATTCCATGGCTAAAAGATGCTTAAGATTGCCTCAAAGGGAAAAGTGTACATTACTTTGGGATAGTGCTTTCCTCCCTTATTAAAGGATATTTTGTAACCCTCCCTAGGTACTGAAATACTTTTAACTTAGAACTTCTACTGCATATAACAATGCACTGACTGCATAAAATTCACCTGAGGTAATGCCAGGCTGGTCAGATTTGTCTCACTTGAAGCAGCACTGCTGAAATATCTTTTTAGAACTCTTATAAATTAAAAATAATACTGAAATAACATGTTCCTCCACAGTGGGCTTCTCAAACTCAGATAAGTAAGAGAGGCAGAAAAATGAGAGATACAAATTAACTATGCTTTGTCTGTTTGTCCTGGATTAGTGACTTCATAAACAGGGGTCCAACCTGTATAATATAGAATAGAACCACAGAATCATTGAGGTTTGAAAAGACCTCCAAGATCATCAAGTCTAACTGCCTGTCCAATACCACCATGTCAACTAAACCATGTCGTGGACTGCCATGTCCACATGTTTCTTGACCACCTCCAGGGATGGTGACCCCACCACCTGGTCCAGTGCCTGGTGAAATGCCTGTCTAGTAGAAATATCAAGAAAAATAAAAGTTGATCCAAAGTTACTAATGTAAGAAGGAATGTAGTAAAGCACAACTTCTCCCTTGACTGCAAAACATATAGAGAATTTCACCTTCCTTTTCTCTACTTGATGAAGCTGAACTGTCGCAGCTCCTCCTTCTCCTAGAATGCTGCAACGTAAACTCCTTCAGCTTATGACTGCTTCAACTATATTCTTCCCTAAGCAGAGGGGATACTAGCTTGGCAGAGTTGCAAGGAAAACAGGCCTCCTTGAAATAGAGAGCTGGCAGTGCTAAATGAAGGGAACAGAACAACTCACATTGAGTCTTTCTCTAATGAAACAATTTAAATAAGGCTGTTTTCCCTTTTATTAAACAGGAGAAAATCGATAATGCTTGATTGCTATTCCTATCCATTATGCTATTTCTAGAATGAACCCACAGATCTGAACTTGAAGGAAGGCAGAGTTAAGAATATCAAATGTGTTAATAACAAAACAGAGCTTTAGCAGTAAGTAAATATCAATAAACGGGCATTCCATCTCACTGTTGCTTTATAATTGACACTAATGCTACTACTTTAAGCAGTCTTAAAATGTAGAAAAAACCTAGTTGCTAAAGAAATAGATGTGGCAGTATATGGATCAAAAACTTGGACTGATCACCTTTAAATAAAAAGTATATTATTTGATTTGCAGAGTAACTGTCTTACTCATTTTTCATGGCATGGATTTGTATAGGTTCTTGACCTCAGAGCCAGCACTTGAGGACAGAGAGACAGGGATTTCCATAACATTGTTTTATATGGGGAAGGAACAGTATATTATGTTCTTCCCTTTCATTTACATGATTGCTTTCTGTAGAAGCTAAGATAGCTTCCAGATCATCCTTAATAATCAAACAACTAACCTTTATTGTCTTTTTTTTTGCCTTTGAGAAATATCTGAATTGACAAGTTCTGAAGGCAGCAACAAACTAAAGAAGAGTGAAACTTTCAGAAGTTTGCAGAAAGTTACTTTGGAATTCAAGTGAAGTGTATGACAGGGCCCTGTGATGTCCTACCAGTAGGGCTAAAGACAGAAGAAAACAGTCTCAGATCTTACAGCAACTGCCCACACACACATCTGTAGTTTTCTCTCAAAAAATATGAGCAAAGGTTATACACATAAATATAGAACAGGATGAGATTGCTTAATCCAGTCAAATGAGCACTTTTCTTCAAGAACGGCAGAAATAGAAACCTAATGATGTGATGAGCTTGTTCCCCTAAGTAGGAGGTCTCTCCCACAAGTGCTAAAGTTGAATTTAACCTGAAAAGATTTTTTAGCATTCCACCACACTCCTTCCTGACTTTCTTTCAGAACTCTATTCCTGAGGCATTACCATACATAATGTATAAATGATCTCTGCTTACCATTACATTTGTGGCAATATGAAGTATTTAAAAAGTTCATCATCTGCTACCTCATAGTGACATACTGGGACAAATTCTACAATACAGATCCCCTAGGTGACTCTAGAAGAAATTCTGTTGTCCATACAAATGAAGATTTAGAAGCAGCTGCCAATGTAACCTAAATCTCTGCAAAAGCAGAACAACCTTACTATTATCCTACAGATAGGTTCAAATCAAAGCAATGTTTGTATCTTCCCCCTTGTTTTGTACACTTCGTGTCATGACATTTAAAATCCAATCCCAGAGAAAGGAGTTTGAATGAGATTTGGATCTGAACATTTTCTCAGGACAATTTTGAGCTTTAATATCATTTCCATCCAAATTATTTGTGGAAAGTTTTCCAGCCTTCAGAATGGACTTATTTTCAAATGACACTACAGCTTCCTGATGAGGGGGAGAGAGGGTGCAGGCGCTGATCTCCTCTCTTTGGTGACCAGTATGAAGCTGCAACAGGGGAGGTTTATGTTGTATACTAGGAAGGGGCCTCTTTACTGAGAGGGTGATTGAGCACTGGAACTGGCTCCCCAGGGCAGTGGTCACAGCACGGAGCTGGACTGAGTTCAAGAAGCATCCGGACAGTGCGCTCAGTCCCATGCTCTGCCTTGGCCAGCCCAGTGTGGAGCCAGGAGTTGGATTTGATCCTTATGGGTCCCTTCCAACTCAGGGGATTCTATGACCCTCTAAGCATTCTGATATCGATATAAAACCAGGACAATTCATTCTGATTTCAAGCCCTGGTTCAAATAAGACATGTTGTAGCACAATGCATGGGACAGCAATTATTAAAATTTTCCTTTTCCTAACAGAATAAAAAAATTAGTCATGTCATATAATAAAGATAATAATGCCTTTATAATAATAGCCTCTAAAACACATAATATGTTCATACATTGAGGAGAATACTTATTTACTAAAGCTTTTCTCATTAACATTTTGGGTCACTACCAACACTGTCATAAAAAACATGCAACAGAAACTATGTGTGCAAAGTGTAATTAAAAATGCAATATTCAAAACTAACTAAACCACAGAGTGTACTTCTAGTTGACAACTCAAGTATGGAACAAATTTCTGTCTTCCTCTTTGCTATGCAACCGTTCTCCACTTGTGTAACATGTTACACCTCTGAAAGAATGTCCACAATCTGGCCCTGCTCCCAGGTACATCACTGCTAAACTTGCCCATTTCTACAATGGCTGTTTCTGATTTCCTGCACTAAAAACTAAGATCACATCTTTTGCCAAAAAACCCCTAAGTTTAGCTGTTCTTCCCACAGAGTTCAGTCAGGTTGCCTGAGAAAAAATTAAAAGGTAATAAAAATTAAAGTAACAGCTACACAGTTTACTTCCAAGGTAAAAGCCAATCTGCCTTGTCAACTAATTTCTTCCTTTATGTATTTTAAATCATTCTTGAAATTAACTCTCTCTTTATAACTTATAACACACAACATCAGCTTCTATCATGCACGGAAATAAGAGCATCCATTTAATTGGTCACAAAAATGTATTTGTCTTTTAAAGATCTAGATGGAAGGTTATCATTTGAGGAACTGTCTGTGGAATGTAACTTTGCAAGACACCATTTTCATATTTGCTGTTTTATGTTAGACATATATGAAGTACACAGAGAGAGATTGCTGAGCATCTGGCAGATTTCTTTTTAAAAAAGGTAACTCCGTTCAGCTGTAAAACTGATGAAACATCTTATGGATTTGGAGAATAGAAGGCTGATCATTGCTCTCCACACAGTCCTGAGGAGGGGAAGTGGAGAGCAAAGGTTCAAAGGTGTGCCAAGGGAGGTTTAGACTGGGCATTAGGAAGCTTTTCTTTACCAAAAGGGTGATCAAACACCGAAACAGGCTTCCTACAGAGGTGGTCAATGTGCCGAGCCTGTTGGTGTTTAAGAGGCATTTGGCCAGTGCCATTAACATGCTTGAACTTTTGGTAAGCCCTGAATTGGTCAGGCACTTGGGTTACACGACTGTGGTAGATCCCTTCCAGCTTTTCTAACTTTCTGCCAATAAAATAACCCCTTCAATCAAATAAACATTAAGCTCTACTAATGGGCTGTAGTACTTGAATTATCACTCCTGGAAGAATATGTACAACTGTACACCCATCTCAGCCAGCCTTGAGCAACGATTTTGGAAAAAGGGAAGACAGATGACTACTCAGGTATAGTTATTACAAAGTTGGGATTAACCATCACTGGCAACCAAAAGCTCTCTTGGACACAAGAACTGTTTGAAGATCCAGTTCAGATACATACATATGCACACAGCAATTCCTAAATTATTTCAGTGAAGACAGCAAGTCTGTTAAGAAGCAGAGAGGTACATAAACTAAGCAAAAAGAGAAGAAACCTTTATTAACTGCTTCTACTTAATCCTTTTCTTAGAAACCCAGTGTCTTGCCTGTCTTTGCTTTTTGCATTCCCAGTGCAACACCACAACCTAAAGTCCCACAGCTTTTCTAAGCCTTTTTCTTCCTATCACAACAATAGGAACATATTCTCTCACTTCAATTCTAGTGGCTATTGAAAATTTTGGCTTCCAAAAAAACCTCAAGTCCATTTCAATGGAGTGTATTTCCCAGCACAACACGTCTTAAAATGGGACTGCCACTTATATTAATAAACAACCTGCAGCCAATGTTCATCTACCCAAAACCAGTTTCTAATTTATTTTCATATACAGTGAAGAATTCAGCCACAGTGGGGCATGAACTTACTACATGGAAACATTCAGATATTCTCACTCAGCACAACTCCTTTTGATGTAACAAAGGTTTGACCAAATGAGAAATAACAACATTATTCATTGTTAAATCTTTAGGTTTAGATTTTAGATCCTAAGACAAAATAGATGCTAGAAAGAATTCCATCTTTCCAATTGATATACTGGTTAAGGAGATTTTTGAACAATATACTTCTACTGGAACTGAAATACTGCTCTGACTACAAGATCTCTCTATGATCACAAATAGTTACATCACACAATCTCTTTCATAAACCCATCAAGCTTCTCCTAAAAACTAGCTGGGCTTTTTCTTCCCAACTAAAAGGCTTCTCCAGAACCTCATTTGTCTGATGATTGTAAAGTATATTCTACTTTCCAGCCTTGATAAATACTTGGAAATTTTATTCTTTATCATCTTCTTTAGTGTTGATTTCCCTGACATTTTTGCAGAGGGCAGTAACATTCTCTTTCACATCCACTTACTAGTCTAAACAAACTAAGACTTGTAGTGTCCCCTTGTTAGGTAGGATGAATGAAGGATAGAAAGCAGATTATTAAACAGACAGAAGCTGGACCTCTGTCTTTAGTATCCTGGCTGGCATAATTGAGAATAGGGTTGACAATTACTCTTTCCCATCTCAATAAAAAGCCTCAAGCAGAAATATATCTACCTCTGACAAGCTTCTGAGTCAGAAAGCCTCTTATTTTCTTAGCAGTACAAAGGGGAAAAAACTACTATTTATAAAATTAAATTACCTTAATGGAATTGTACATGTATTTTTATTTAATAAGATCCAAAAATTCTTGTGAAAAATAGGGGTGAACAGATGTTAAATGACCCACACATATATTTTTATATGAAAAAGGAAATGTAAAAAGTTACATGTCAAAAGAAGTCATTGTCATGCAGATTCCTCTATAATTAATTAATACATAGAATATGAGTTCCACTATTTCTCAATAGGGATGTGACAGCACAAGAAAAGAAATGATGTAAATACGTCAGCACCAGCAAGAAAAGTGGATTTTAAGGAAACAAGCAAAGATGCTTGAAATACAAGAAATGCTCTGCCCTTCTGAACAGAGAGGGTAGCCCACAGATAAGCCTGTGAGGGTGAGACACAGAAATGAGGCAAGAGTACAGCAGAAGCAGTAGAGGTCAGAAATAACAATGCTGAAAACAGTGTAACTTGCTTTAAAAAGGGCTCGGGGAGATTGAGTTTTACCCAAAAAGTAAGGTGGGGCAAATAAATCCATGTGGAAAATCACTGGAATTGTTTTTGAAAAACTGCTGGGCTCTAAAATTAGCTGGCATTCACCACAGAATATTGCTTTCACCACTGAACAGAAAGAAACATCACCTTGTTAGGGGAAGAACGTATCAGACAAGGTTAACTCATTTATTTTGTCTGCCTCACATGCTTTCTGAATCCATCACAGAAACAGTTAATGATCTGCTTTTAGAAACCTACAACAGCCATAGGAATACCAGCGGAGCCAGATGTTGTCCTTGTTCCTAGTCTGTTAAAACCTGTTAAAATGTTCTTCAGAAGTTACTGTTTAATCCAAATGAAACTGTTTCCAAGGAGCATACCAAATTTGAACTTGGAAATGGTCTTTGATGAACAGAAACTAAAAATGTAAGAGGGTAAATGGAAGTCTACTCACAGAGAGGTTATTTACAATAACCTATAGTCCAGCAGTGACAGAAGTCACTGGTTAGTGACAAGTCCAACGTTTTCTACCAGCATTACATCTCAATTGCCTGCTGGGAACAGTCCACCCTTCACATTAACATCCTGCAACGACTGGGCCATGCAAAGGAAAATTTTATTTGGCCCTGTGAGTATGGAGAGAACAGTAAGGAAAATGTGCACACTGACAGGTAAGTCTCTGCCCTGATCCTCTCTACTCTGCCCTCGTGAGGCCCCAGCTGGAGTCCTGTGTCCAGATCTGGGGCCCCCAATACAAGAAAGATGTGGAACTGTTGGAGAGGGGTCAGAGGAGCCACAAGGATGATTAGAGGGCTGGAGCACCTGCCCTACAAAGAGAGGCTGAGGGAGCTGGGCTGGTTCAGCCTGGAGAAGAGAAGGCTGCGGGGGGACCTCATTGCAGCCTGCCAGTCCCTGAAGGGAGCTTATAAGCAGGAGGGGATTCAACTTTTTAAAAGGGTAGATAATGGCAGGACAAGGGGGAATGGATTAAAGCTAAAGGAAGGAAGGTTTAGATTAGATATTAGGGGGAAGTTTTCTACAGAAAGAGTGGTGAGGTGCTGGAACAGGCTGCCCAGAGAAGTAGTGGATGCCCCATCCCTGGAAGTGTTCAAGGCCAGGTTGGATGGGGCCCTGGGCAACCTTGTGTAGCTCCAGGCCTGGAGGTTGGTGGCCCTGCCTGTGGCAGGGGGGTTGGAGCTCTATGATCCTTGGGGTCCCTTCCAACCCAGACCATTCTATGATTCTATGATCCTATTTGATGTGCTGTTACAGCCAGAGCCCCACAGTCCTCAAGAGTGGTGTGATCAGCAGAGTATTTTACTTTCTTGAAAACTCTCTTCTAAATGGGGCTCAGTGGGCATTGCAAAAATAAACCAAAAGAAAGTCTTGTTAATTCAGGAATAATTTTTCCCATTTCAAGTAGTTTTATGGCATCAGAATATTGTTTCCCACTCAATCTTTATCCATCCATATTCAGTCCTTGAGCCTTTTCTCCAAAATCATTCTGAATGCTGCATGAAGGAAAACACACACATGTTTTTTCACCAGAACGTTTACTTACACAGATAATGTACTATTTGCCAATACCAGTTTCATTTTACCTTATAAATTATTTCCTCTTTCCAAATCTGCCTGCTTTCAGTAGTTTTACTCCCTATTTATACCGTAACTTCACCTTTTAAAAGCAATTTCTAATGAAACTGGCAACATTTCTTTTATCTGTGTTAAAAACTAGAGGGTTTTCAGGCTTGAGAAAAGAACACTGGCAGGGGAGGTGATAGCTTTCACCTATCTGAACGCTAAGGCAGAAACATGGGTAAGAAATTATTCTCCCCTGTCCGCAGGGGAAGGGACAGCCAGTAATGAGCTTACAGAGGATGGAGCCTTTAGGTCAGACACCAGAAGAAGTTTCCAGTTTACACACTGGACTCGATTGCTACATCTCCATTGCTACAGAATTTTGTATAGAACTTGGATAAACATCAGTCAGGAGGATATACTGGGTACAGGTTATCCTGCCCACAGGCAGAGACGTAAGCTGTGATGAGCTCTTGAAATTGCTTTGCCACACTTCCTGCTATGGTATATTCCACTAGTTCAAGGTGGTAGCTGTATACACAGCAAGTTGAAGCAGATAGTGGCCATGCAGACCTACTATTTTTTCATGACAATGAAGAGATCATGGAAATATCTCGGAGATCAGTATCCTCTTTCTCCAGAGCCAGGGCTGAACTGTCTTGCAAGGTTCTTTTCCATGTTCCCTTTTCAGGACATCCAGCCATGACAATTTCCCTGTTTTCACAGACCCTGAGCCCACAGCTCCTTACTGTTTTCCTCTCCTTTAGAAAAGCTTGCAACATCCTTACATACTATCCTAATCTCAGTTAGGAAAAGTTACTTTAATGTCTTATAAGCACCCTTAACCTCCCACTATCAATTGGAGAACTTTTATTCTAGTTATTCTTTAAAGTGATAAGTTGAAGTTGGTTTTAAGTAAAATAAACATCTTCCCTTTTAAAATTGTGATGTCCTGACCATAAAAACTGTAATTTATACTATATTTTTGAAAGTAAACAGTGAGGATGGCAGTGTTACTTACATGTTGTCATTACTTTTAATAAGTCAAGCCCTGAGATGGCTGAGACGGAGTGCAATAGGAGACATGTATTGAGCAATTCGATCTATGTGGGTTATGATCCTCTTGTGTTCAGTTTAATACAAAAATATAGGGTCAGTTCACCCCCTGTGGTTGAGCTGGTGAATGGACAAGGAGACTTTCCACAGAAGCAAAAGCAATGCAACTTTGATGAAGCAACCTACATCTAAAATTACATCTCTGTAAATCTCTTTTAACACTGAAAAGCAAAACAAAACTGATGTGGAACACTATACAGAATGCACCTTTGGAAGTTATGCCATTTAGCTGTAACTCCAAGACATTGCTTGGAAGCCAAATTCAAAAATAAACCACAAAACAGACCTGAGCATAAATCATTTGGATACAATAGCTACCCCACAACTTAAAAAATGCACACCTCTCATGCAAAGACAGCAATTAATCTAGAAATCCCTCAGCAGAAAGGGTTTGTCTTCCTAGCTGTCTTGAAGTTTTATTACAGAACAGGTAAATAGGAAAGGTTTTGGAAAAGAAACAACTTGGAAATGTTTCCCTGAGAAAGGCAGTCTGGCCTAACAGTCATCACATCCTATCAATTTCCAGATGCCTGCCTCTCAACGTCAGTTATTTGGGTGCTGAGCATGTCCCACATAGCACCCTCATGCACTAAAGGTAAGCACTAAGAGATCCATTTTACCACATTTGCACAGGTCCTTCCTGCTTCTGTAGCCCCAAGGAAGGAATTACTTGCCAAATTAGGAAAAGACAAGGATGACAAAACATACTCACTAGTGACAAAAAGAAGGCAATGATGGGTAAACTGAAAATCTCATCCCCATTGACAGCAAAAATTTGACAACTTCAGTCAAGACAGATGAAGTGAATTGAATGCAAAAGTATGCTTTGCTTCAAAGGCACCATTTCATTTTAAGCACCAGGAGCACGAGGGATTGCCAATTATTACTGCTTGAAGCACTCTGTCCTTCTGCATTAGACCACACTGAAAGGGGAGTTCTCCTTGTACACAGCTCTCACTACATATTTTAAAAGTTAGTAATCCCTACTGGCCAACACCTTTCAGTTCACCATCTCAGATGATGTTGCGTACTATGAAAGCATAATGGCTCCTGACAGAACCACTCAGCATCGCTTCGCCTCTCTCTCCCTGTAACAACTTGGCTCATGGTATTTCCCTGACCTGATTGCTTCCTGTTTGTAGCAGTTAAGTATCCCAAAAGGAAATGACATTTTACACCTCATATGTTTTCACCAGTCACGGAAAGATGAGCTGCAAAGGAAAACAACATGAATACCTAATCCTACATGGGACAGGCAGCCCACTGAAACGACAGGATCAGTTCGCATTACACACGGTCTAGGAGATCTGCTTCTGTCTATCAGCTATGGCTTTAGAGCTCAGTTTCTTCTCTTTATGTAACAATAAGTGGTTTATGATCATCCTATATCACCCCCCACACGCACTATCCAAGTTCCCCTGTGAATGCTATCTATGTTTCTGGAAAAATGTTGCCTTTTTAGAATAGCTTTGCTGCACTCCTGTTCTGTGGTTAGCCAGGTATTTCACTACAAAGTGGGAGAAAGGCTGTTAGCACTGAAGAAAGACTAATGCCCAGGGCAGTGTGGGGAACCAATGCTGCCTGTAATTCAAGTGCAGCTGTTGAGAACAATACACACATGGCTTTTTTTTTTTTTTAATCTGGAACATGTTAAGTCTGAATTTTTTTTCTCTATTTCATTCCAAGGGTTATGGATCCATTTCTTGTCATTTGTGGTGCTCTTTGCAGATTCTGTCAAAAAAAAGATGTATTGGAAATGGAATGCCTCATGTATTTTGTAGATTATCATTGTGAGCAGCACTGCTTTGCCCTTTTCAGTATGCTGTAATTTCCTTTGCTGCCATGGTTATTTAGGTTCTGCTCTTCTGTCTCAGGCTCTCTAAACTGCATGCAACGGACAAAAATGGTCAACTGGTCAAATGAAAACCATTTAGAATTAAATTTCCAAGTAAAATTAAAAAATAAATCACTATTCTTCATAACAGGAACCCTGTGTTGAAATTTTGATGCTTGAACCTGGCGTTGAAGTTGACACAGTGGCTGGTACCAGGTAAATCTATTCATCTGGCAAAACTTGTGAGAACAATGGTATGCAAAACACAATTAATGTGTTCAGCTACAACACTAAAACACTGCACCACCTGCTTTGAAATACTAAAATGGAATTAAGATCAGCCACAACTTTCTCTCTTGTCAGACTTAGATTCTTCCACTATTTAAAATGACTCATAACAGACTCTACCCATGGTATTGAGTTTCTTTTTTCAGAGCAATGAAGTTTATATTAATGAGAGCATGCTCCTGCCTTGACATGAGAGGGAGAAAAGACAATACTACCATCTAAATATATCTATTAACAAAAATTAAAGAACCTGAGGACACATCAGTGTAGATCCACATTTTGTGACTTGATTTTTCGTTACTGTTATTTTTAAACAGATTCCTATCCTGGTTTTGGCTGGGATAGAGTAGCAGGCATAGTGCTGTATTTTGGATTTAGGATAACACTGATGAGGTGGTTGTTGCCAGGCAATAATTACACCAAGTCAAGGATTTTTCAGCTTCTCAGTTAGCAGACATGGGGGCACAAGAAGCTGGAAGGGAATGGCACTAGTACAGCTGAGCCTAACTCACCAGAAGGATATTCCATACCCATATGACATCATGCTCAATATATAACTTGGGGGAAGATGGCCAGAGGCACAACTGCAGCTTGGGAACTAGCTGGGCATTGGTCAAATGGGGTGAGCAATTGTGCTGTGCACCACCCAGTTTGTATATTATCTTCCTTTGCTGTCTTTGTCTCTTACCTCTTTGTTGTTAAAAAAAGAAAAGGAGATGGTACAGAGTTGCCTTGAGTTAGAAAGTCAGTGGCCTCTAGCTGGAAGACACTCCCAAAACCAACCAAGCTGGGATTTTTATTTGTGAGCAGAAGACAGAGAACCTGAAATGGAAGTGATGTGTTGAAAACCTTTTTATTTATCCCTAACTGTGTCACAGTGTGAACTACATTTGCCAAACTACCATATTTTGCCACAGTCATATCATAGCCATTGCTTCAAAGGGATAAAGACAAAAATGGGAAGCATCTGTTTTTATCTTCAGCAGTGAACAAGGGTCTGATGTTCTGACAAGTACCTTGGCTGCAGTAAGTAACCAAGGAGAGTTAAGGGGGTAAGATAAGCACAGAGGTAGGATGAGCCTGCCACATGCATAGGCATTTCTTTGTAACACTGTGTTTGCTTATTCAATGAAATTATTTATATCTGTACTTTGGGAACAAGCTGCAAATTGGCATAACCTTGCCCTACAGAAACAGGGCTCTGAGTCACCCAACTCATATGCTTAATGTGGCTGTGGTAAATAAATAAGGTGAGAGGACAGCAGCTCATTTCTTTGCATTTGGCAACTGTTTTTCACATTTGTGCTTGCCTGGGGTTTGGGTTTGTTGGTTGTTGTTTTTAAACATTTGTCTGAAATTTTTCAGCACATCCCAGCACTTAGAGCTTTTTTCTGGAAGTATGGCTTCAGCTTTTGTCCCTGCATGACTTCAATTTTTCTGTGTTAATGCAGGCTATCCCACAGGCACATCATATGGTTGCCTAGAGCACAGATGGGAAGAATATTCATTCCACTGAAGAAGAATCTGGTTTTGGTGGTACTTTTTTTTAATTGTAGAAAACTGGAAAGCAAGGGTTTTATATAATACTGATATCACACAATAAGATCATTGAAAGGTTCTATTAACTTTATTTAATTATTAATTCAAGGCATTAGTTAGTGTTAGTTGAACCCTCTTTTTTTTTGGTCAAGAAACTACAGCTCAGTCATGCACCTCCTCAAACAGCCCTGAGAATGATCCTGAACATAAAGAAAAGTGGTGATGGATGAACTATCTTTATGACTCCTGCTGTGATGAAGTATAGACATAGTGCTGGAAATTCCCCTCAGTACACATGTTCTGTGGAAAGGAAAAAAGATCTCACCCTTGCTAGTGAAAAAATTTACCTTGCTGGAGAAAAATCTGCTGCAGTGTTACTGCAGTTTGTGTAACAAACACAACTTTCATTTGTTATGCTTCCATATGAAGAAGGCAAGTGAGACAGCTACAGATGAACATGACAAAAGTAAATGCATTTGTATCTGAATTTTAAATAACTGCACATCTGGTAATGCAGGGGGAGTAGAGAGTGAAAGGGGTCACAAGGACCAAAGAGAGCAAAGACAAATAAATATAAGGTCTGACAGAAACAAGATGAGCAAAGAGTAATTGAAAATGAAAATTTCTTTTTTATTACAGGGTAAGGAAGAGAGAGAGAAAAGCAATGATGATGGGGAAAGGTGGGAAACTTCACACAATATCTGTGAGGAAAACACAGGGAGACAGTGGTGGGAAAAAAAAGGTTGATAGCATGTGCAGGAGCTAGACAGAGAGTAAGGCTCAATGTATAAAACTGATGAGAGGTTAGAGCGTGCCACACGTTGGTTTGCTGAACTGGAAAAGCAAATTAAAAAAACAACCCACAAAACCCACCAGCTTTCTGAGTTATCAAGGAAGAGGCTTGTAAAATCTCAAAATGTGTCCAGGAAACTGTGGGCTACATCTCTCCCAAGAACAACTGTCTTGATAAAACCCTTGAGAGTTTTTCTGTCAGGTTATATGGACAAAGGAAATGTACTTAAGAAAGAAAAGCATGGACTTTAATTTGCCAGACCAGTTTGAGTTCCTACATTATCTAACAAAACAAGAGCTCAAGTTGCAAAGAGCAACATCTGAAAACTGCTTGGCTAGTTTTCATGCAAAGTAATCTCAAATGGAAAAGGAAGCATCAGGCAACAGACTGCTTACTGCCCAAGCTGTGTGGAAACCCAACAAACAGAAAAGTTCCATAACTACATCAGCTCAGAGAAGCAGTAGCACATTTTGCTCTGCCATTGGTAAAATGTGACACTGGTGAGCACAGCATGTTCCTGAGGAGGACTAGTAACCATCAGAACAAACCAGCCAAAATTGCAAGAGGGCTATAATGCTTCAAAATGTCTTGATAGACTCTCCCTGCTGTACCAGGAGTTATACACTTCATGAGGTGTTGAAATGACTTGGGAATATATATATATATATAAAACAGCGTTCATGTCAGTATTTCTGTAATTATTTCCCCATATTATCTATGCCAAAAATCTGTGCAACACCATGACATTAGAAACACAGAAAATTAAGAAAAAGAGAAACCACCTCCTTTCTACATTCCAAAAATATACTAGCATACAGAAGACTTTGAGCACCCTTAACCATTTGTTGTCCCCAGTAGAGGAAATCACCATAATCCCTTCTCAGAGCAATAGGCATAGGCAATAGCTAATAGGTCATCATCACAGAGGAAGGGGAAACATCTTTGGTTACCTGTAATAAACAGTTCCCTGTTTTCAAGGTGACAGAAAGAAGAGTTGGACAAAACAGTTCCTTCTGCTTCCCTCTCAGTGTGTTCTCTTTAGGGTGGTAGGCTTCAGGTCTAAAGAATTCTAATATCACTCTGTAGTTATTGTGCTTTGTTTCTGCACAAGAGAGCAACAGGCAGCGCACGTAACGCTGCTTTAAGGTCATGAAGATGCAGCTCAGGACCCACATTTGGAGTAGCAATCAGTAATAGGTACACAGCTGCTGCATAATGTAGTTCAGGCTTACTGGGGCTCTGCCAATGAAACTGTTGGATTTGCTCCTGCCTCTGTGCCTGGATTTACTTCCCACAAAACACTACAAATGGCTGCAGAATCAGAGGGAGCCACAGCCTTAGAGCAGAGAGAACGTGGTGCCGGTGGGAGAGAGGAATAAGTGAATGGCAAGTTCTTGCAGTCACTGAAATGTGTGAAGTTGCTGATGAATTCTGATAGTACAAGTTAACTTTCACTCTCAAGACTTCTTTCCCTTTCTCCTCAAAAAAAAGCCAAGCAGGATTTAAGAATCCAAATAAGTGAGAAAACAGCTAAGAGCCAGCAATTCACCACAGATACAGTGCATGCACTGCCTAAGGATGTTTAAATCATTTGTTCCTCAGCACACTACTGAGGAAACAGCAGTACCAAAGGAGAGCAAAACAAAAATGACCAAATAAAAAAAATAGCATCCACCAATTTCTTGCATTTCCCAGAGGATGTCCCTGAGGCCTCACTAGGCCAGGTATGTCTAAAAGTGCATGCTTTTAGTAAAGATAAACTTGCAGGTCAACAGAAATTGTTTTCTGCATGACAGAATGATGCAGTTAATGAACTTTGAAAATCTGCACTCCTTGGTACTTGTTTGGAAAACCAGTATAAAGCAAACCTCAAAAACTTGACTAAATCCTTTCCTAGACAGGATTACTATCCATCAGGATTAACAAACTTCTTGCAAATTTGTAAGTCATCTTGTCTTTACACCTTGTATCCGAGTGCTGGTGTAATACTGTTACCAATAAAATTGTTCTTAGTTTGGTTTTAAAACAGAACTGGAAAGCCAAGTGTCCATCATGAGCTACAACACCTTAATTATTCCATTTCTTGAACAAAGGAATTACCAGTGAGAAAAAAAGGTTACAAAACATCAGCTAGAACTAGCAGCAAGTGGCATTATAACACCCATTTCTATTATGAACCCAACTCTCAGTACCTAAAGCTTCAGTCTGTTTTCCACATGAAAATCAAACAACCAAGTCAGGTTATTTTCTCTCTACTGTTGCCAAAGCTGTACATACCCTTCTCAAGTTTGCTCCTAGCTTTACCTGAACTACCCCCCTAGTGAAAGAAATTATCTGCAAGCAGTCTTAACAGCAGAACAGAAATGGTTGTTGGAAGTTGAACAGTAGTTTTCCTTGCTGAAAAACATGGATATAAGCACAACTGATAAAGCCTTCTCCCACAGACTCCTTGAGCAACGCTCTTCAAAAAGGCAGGAACTACTAATAAATGTGTCTGCACAGGGTTAAACTAGGACCGATCCTTTAAAAAGCACACAGGAAATGAGTTTGCCAATAGCATAAATACATGTTTCTCAAAGCACAGATTTTCCATTCAAGCTCTACACCTCCAGAAAGGCTGTTGGAAGAGGTCCCTGGTTTTATTTGGTGTGCTGGATCAGTCACCTGTTAAAGGAGAGACTGTTCCTTTCTGTGGAACCACGCATTCATCCATCCTTTTGACTAATAAAAGGAGAACTATCTATACACAGAGATTGTAACAGGAGCAGTTACTCCACTGTCTTCATCTCTGGCACCCTTTGAGCCAGATCCTTCCTGGCCTCAGTCTTTGAGAAACACCCATGTCTCAGAGCAGGCAGTGCGAATCTCTGACACTCAGTCGGGGACCTGCACTGTACATGGTACATCTGCATCTCCACAGGTGCATGGTCAATGTCTGTGGGTCTGAGTTGTGTGTCTCAACCCTCCATTTTTGCTCCCTCTGGGTAAGTGGCACTGGTCATCAGCAACAGTCATTTCAGCAAGTAAGATCAGCAAACTGCCTCAAGTACTTTTTCCATACTGTCTTGCCCTCCATAGACCCCCGTTCATCTCAAATATTTGTAATCCAAGACAGTCAGATAGTTAGAGAGGCCCCTTGAAGCCTGTTGCTTTTCCATGGTAGATTAGTACATCCTTTCTTGAGAAACCAGTTTGTTACATTCCTTCACAGAACTCAGTTAAATGTGAGCTTTACTGACAGATAACGAGCATTTCACTGCTCTCATTATGTTGCATGAATACATGCATACAGAATTGCAAGTTGAAATAAACTCATTTCTTTACCTCCATAAAAGTCCCATGAAAATATTCATAACCTTATTATATATAAGCTTTACATGTGTCATCTCTTATTTTCCCTTTCTTTAATCATTTCATCTACCCTTCTCCCAGTCCATCTTTCTTTTGCATTCCTTATTCTTATTTTCTTCCCTTTTATTCCATCTTCATTTTGATCTTATTGCCAGAGGGCAAGAACTGATAGTGGTAGTACAGAGAAAGCATTGAGGTTTGGAAAACAGAAGGGAATGAAGAAAACCCTCAAATATATAGTGACAGACTTCAATCATATTCTGGAATATCAGGGACCTTGCATTATTTTTAAAATTACAAAGTAATAGAACAGTTTCCAGTCTCGAATCCCTTGTTACAATTGAAAGTGTTGTACCTTTCAAGCAAGGAATGTAGCTACACCAGTGCTGTTTTTGCAGGTCTGACAAGGAAGTTTTTGATGGTAAAGATGATTTTTTTTCCAGAATTTGGGTGTAAGCAGCATTCCTTTTCAAAACACGTGGAAATAAACATCGATTGGTGAGAAGACAGCAATGAAAATGATGGAAAGCTTTCACACAGACTCAGTCTTCCTTTCATATCATATAGACATATGGTCATCAAGTTTTGATATTTTATGAATTGGCAGGCCTAGCTAGATATGCATTTAACTTCATAAGCAACTACTATGAATAACATTTTTATATAAAAAGAGCTATGGTTAAGCCTTATATTACTTGATGAGAAAGTGCAGCTTCTTCATATTGATATTTGGAAGGCATTAAAACATGGAAAACCAAGTTTGTTCTGTGGGGGCCTGATATAGCACCAAGCAAGCACCAAGGGATCAATTCACAGAATCGTAGGGGTTGGAAGGGACCTCGAGAGCTCATGGGGTCCAACCCCCCTGCCAGAGCAGCTCCCCAGCTCATATTGCACAGGGCGGCGTCCAGACGGGGCTGGAATCTCTCCAGAGAAGGAGACTCCACACCCCCTGGGCAGCCTGTCCCAGGGCTCCCTCACCCTCACTGGGGAAAAGTTCTTCCCCATGTTGGTGCGGAACTTCCTGTGCTCCAGTTTACAGCCATTGCCCCTTGTCCTGTCCCCACAGACACTGAAAAGGGGCTGGCCAATTCCCCCTGCATCCCATGCTTAAGATATCTATAGACATTAATAGGTCCCCCCTTAGTCTTCTTTTCTCCAGGCTGAACAGTCCCAGTTCCCTCAGCCTGTCCTCATAGGGGAGATGTTCCAGGCCCTTAATCATCTTGATAGCCCTTCTCTGGACTCTCTCCAGGAGATCCCTGTCTTTTTTACACCAGGGAGCCCAGAACTGGACACAATACTCCAGGTGGGGCCTGACCAAGGCAGAGTAGAGGCGGAGGATCACCTCCTTAGACCTGCTGGACACACTCTTCCTAATGCATCCCAGGATCCCATGGTCTCTCTTAGCCCCCAGTGCACACTGCTGGCTCACAGCCAACCTGTCATCAACCAGGACTCCCAGGTCCTTCTCCACAGAGCTTTTCTCCAGCAGGTCATCCCCCAGCCTGTGCTGATACAAGCGGTTATTCCTCCCCAGCTTGCTGGACTGCCTATCCCCCTTCTCAAGGGTTGGGAAGAGGTGACAGACTTAGCAGATTCTCTTGTGTTCAGTAGCACCGCTTTTCATGTCCTTATCTTACAGGCTTGCCAGCACCTTGCAAACTGCTGCTGCCATAACAGCACAGAGGGAACAAATGTCATCTTTTATTTATTGCTGATATCTACTTTGCCATTAGGAAAAATAAATAGTATTACACTTCATAAATTCAAATCAATCACATCTATATTTGCCCTGATAAGAGTAATAGACACAGAACAAATGTTATCTCAGCAATCATTTCTAAATACAGTTTCAGCACTGTATATGAACCTGGGCACAGAGAGTAGGTTTACATAGCACAGTGCAGAAAAACAGGGAATATTAGCCCCCAAGGGAATACCTTGCTGATGTAGTCATTTTGTTTTCATTACCCAGGCCACCCCTTTTCCAATGTATGCAACTAGCACTGCACAAAATAAAGTGGACAGAATTTGGAACCAGACCAGTACTTCCTAACATTCAAACTTTGGATCTGATCTGCGGGTTTTGTTCATCCTTTCTGAAGGGAGACACACACAGATTTATGTTTTCCTATATATCATAAATATGTAGTGCATACATGCTATACAGGTTCACATCATAGTGTTTTAAAGTGAGAATTATATTGAATGGTAATATGCTCCAAAATACTCAAGCTGGGGATCTAAATGAAAGTTTGACACTAACTGAACTTAAGTTCTAGGCTGAACCAGAAGGTACTTAATAGAGCAGTAACCTTGTTAAACACAAGTACAATTCCTCTCAATTGAATAGGAATTAGACTTCCCCTGGTAACTAATAACTGCTTATCAATTTCTAAGTCCTTATTCAATCATTTTAATACAGTTTCATTTAAATCCTGTATGCTCATTATCTAGTTTTGCTCCCTTTAATAGTTAACAGTGGATCAGAGAGGTCACAATCACATTGTAACACTCGTGAAGTTCATACTGTAAAAAAATGTTTATAGTATAGAATTTAATTCTCAAAGCCATGTCCAATGGCATTGGCCATATGCTCTTAACAGAGAACAGTAATATATTCTCTTAGTGTCAATGCATTAAGTCTCTGAACATATCACAGAATAAAAAGGCAAGTAGAGCAACTAAAGCTCTACTTGCCAGTACCTTGATTCTTGCAGTTATGAGGTGATGCAGCAAGTTTTGAAGTAAATCTAACAACACAGAGAACCAGATATGTTTTGCTTGGGTTCTGTTCAAAACTTGGTATTACTTGTTTGAGTGGCAGAGTTGCTGAAACTGAATTAAGAACTGCAGAAATGCTGAAGACATTTTCATGAATACAAAATTACTTCATTAATAATATCTGCTGTTCTAAAACCAGCAGGGCTAATGAACTTTCAACCAGATTGTGTGTGTGTGCTGTTCCATAGTGATGAAACCTTTTAGCTCTCATACACTTAAAGGAACAGGTATAATGTTTTTCCTCAGGTGGTTTTCTTACTAATTATGAAGAAAAACCCCTCAGTTTGGTGTATTTCCAGTTAAATAGTACTCATGCTCAAACGGAATTCCTTTGATGCAGAAGTACCATCTTGGTACAACACAGATCCAAGAATATCAGATTTGAGATTAAGATGTGGATCAAGTATTCCTGTTCACTTTCAATACCCCAACTCAAATTCACAAGGTCATATATAACACTGAGACCAGTTGTCCTCACAGCAGTCTGTTAAGATCTTGATGGGAGCATGTTCAGCCTAAATTGCATGCAATTTCAGACTTCCCTTTTGCCTCATATATACCCAAAGGCTAATTTTATCTTGCAAGCACAACTCTGCATACTTCTCAGTTGTCACCTTGGTTAGGAAAATTATTCATTCACAAGGACTACAAGGAAGAGTGCATTTTGAAACCAGCTAGTGTATTTTGGCAGGTGGTTATTAGACACTAGAGGTTGCTACAGAAACTATTGGAAAGACAAAGTTCACCAATTTTTTTTACATCACTCACCTCCAAGTGGCTTTGTGGTATATAAAGCAAAAATGGCATCTGTATAGGACAAGTAACGTCTCCAAAATCATTCCCAACTCATCTTGACCTTAGCTCATCACCTGTATACATTGCATGGCATTTTTCCTAGGGGAAGTCCCTATCCTAACTCATTTGCATGAGTTAGGATGCCTTCAACATCCAGCCTACACTTGATATGTCCAAATATTGTTTAAGTTTCTAACATTCAGAAATATTAAACTTTTTATTTTTCCTTCTGTTGATCATTCATCAAGCTCCAGTTGCCCCTACCATTAATTATTCTGAGGTCTGGGTCATATTTTCTAAATACCAAAGCAAAACAAACTAGTTTTTTAGGAGTAACCTAACTACTTTTTCATTGCAGACCTGTTCCAAACCAAGAACAGTAAGATTATAGTAGGATAAGGGAAGCAGTCGCTGTAGTAGACAATCCATACTACCTGATGTAGCATGACTAAGGGAAGCTATAGGTTTCCTATAGCACCTATAGACTAGGGTGGCTGCTGAACTTAATTTGCCCTTAAAATATAACAACTTGGTAAAGCCTGTGCAGAAGAGAACTGCCCAGGGTGTTTGTGTGCACAGTGACACTACAGGAGTGCCTATGCAAGAGAAGTGACACTACAAGAGAGCTGCAGTGGCAGGACAGTAGTCTAGGTGGTGGCTGGCAGGGTACCAGCTCCAAATAAGACCAGACTTCAGAAACAAAGCTTTACAACATCCTGCTGTTCAGTTCAAACTTCTGTGATTTTGTAGGCATGCTGTAAGTTTTGCTCCTCTAGAGAGCAATTTCTATGTTACAGACTTTTGAACAGCATGTGATCTGCATACTCTTTGCTTCTTCAGTCTTCTTAATTTGTAAAATTAGACTTTAAAAAAAACCCTCTAAAATAAATTAATGTCCCCCTAAGATGCTATGGGATATTAAACCAATTGGATGGGTAATTGCCAATGACATTATAAGGGGTACATGGAACACTTCATGAAATACTCCAATTAACATCACAATGGCTGTTTCAGCTTTGCAAACATCACAGTGTTCCTGAAGGATACAGGGCTATGAACATCAGTCATTCAACTACTGCAGCCACATTTCATGGTATAATAACACAGAATCATTTAAGCTGGAAAAGACCTTTAAGATCAAGTCCAGCTGTAAACCTAATAATGCCAGGTCCACCATTAAACCATGCCCCTAAGCACCATATCTACTCATCTTTTCAATACCTCCAGGGACAGTGACTCAACCACTTCCCTGAGGAGCCTGTTCCAGAGCTTGACAGCTCATCAGTGGAGAAATTTTTCCCAATATCCAATCTAAACCTCCCCTGGCATAAGCCCAGTTGCCTCAGCCACTCCTCATAAGTCTTGTGCTCCAGACCCTTCACCAGCTTTGTTGCCCTTCTTTGGACATGCTCCAGCACCTCAATATCTTTCTTGCCCAAAACCAAACACAGTGCTCAAGAAGGACCCTCACTAGTGCCAAGTACAGGGTGACAGTCACTTCCTTAGTGTTGCTGGCCAAACTAATCCTGATAAAAGCCAGGATACTGTTGGCCAATTATATGGAATACCAAATTAAATTAGAACACAAGATTGAAAGATTATTCAGAAGAGTCTGATGAAAACCTTGATATGTAATCTATGAGTATAGCTTCCTGAGATACTTCTTACCTACCCCATCCCAAAGCATATGTAAGTACTACACCTCTACTATAACAGGGATAAGAGGCGCTATAGTGTTGAACAATGCAGATAGTATCAAATGCAGACTGACAGTCAATATAAGAATCAAAGCATTCCTGTAATTAAGAAGTTATATAAACTTTACATATAAACATGATTTCTGACAAGAACCCAAAATTGAAACATATTGGAAAAACAGAAGAACTCCTGTTTACCTTAGATAAGCACACTTAGCTTCATTTTTCAATTTACTTTCACTTCCTATAATAAGGCTTTTTTGTTTGCCAGGCAGATTCCTTGTCATATTTTTCTTTTAATTTGATTGACATGTACACAATTAGAGTTACAGGTATGTTAATTAAATTAGTGATTGAACACTATAACGGAATGGTGCTTATTAATGGAAGAATAAAATTCAATCATGACTAAACATGTTTATACAAGTCAACTTTGTTTCAAAAACATAGGGTTATTAGGATAAGAAATTGATTTGGATGCATAAGTGTCCCATTATTCAGATAACTTTAAGAGTAACACAGCTCAAAGAAAAATGCCATTTTCTACACCAGCAGAGCATGTAATAGTTTGTTATTACAAGTTTAACTTGCACAGAAGTTCACTACATAAAGCTCACAAGCTTTACCCTAGAAAAAACAGAGCACACTACAGCATGAAAAAACACATTGACAAGTTGTCTGCTTGCTGCTACCCATTTTTACCATTATCTCAGAGGTTACTTTTTCTTTCCATGAGATGTTCCTTACACTCAAAGGCCTGCATTGACTGCAAATAGTGAACTGAATTCACCTGCCCACTTAAAACAACCACCCAAAAGGTCCAAAGTGTACTTTGACATGCAGTTCACAGCACATAGCAACTTCAAACACTATCTTCAGAATTCACTTGCCTCATAAGAGTTCTGATATATTTTCATTTCATTAACACAGGAGGGGAATGTATTGAACTGTGACTTACTCTGCATCTGTGACACAGTGAACATCCTGTATTAAGTGACTCTTGGTGATTAAAAGCATCTATGAAGTGAATTCTGTATTGGTATCCTAATGCTTATTGTCCCACCAGACATGTGCATCAGTTAAAATCCTTGGGATAACCCCTCTGAAAGCTATCACCACATAAATTTCTTAATATTGACTAGCATAACTTCTGAGCATCAGTGAGCAGTTAGAAGCTTTAGAGACTAATTGCACTTCCAACAGGCAATACACCATGCCTTCTTCATCAGAGAGAGCACTGCTTGGAAACACACTCTTTGCAGTTCATCCTATGCCTGAAAACGTGTCAGGAATAGACTAACAGAACAAAACATGGTACATAGCATCAGATCACACACATACTTTGAAAATAAAAAAATAAAATCACTTAAAGTCTGTTTCTGTAAAGCTACATTTGGATCAACAGTTTCAGAATTATTCTACAGTTTAACTAGTTGCAACTTTTATAAAGAATTATTTTAACTTCTTTCTGTACCTGTCATTGAAGAGCTGGGGTTTTTTTCTGCTGGACTTCCTCCAGTGTCTTGATATTTGAGAGGCTATTCCACCCATTTGTGGTCCTTCAGATGAATAAGCTGGAAAAGGTATTCAAGAAGAAAAAATAGTATTTACAAATAGCATTTTCAGACATACAAACAATGCTGGTTCCTCTAGAATGGGACTCCTATTTTAGCCAACAGTTAAGTGCTACACAAAGACATTCATCTTGGCTACCTCTGCATTCAGGAGGCATCCACTTCTGGAAGATGACACATCTACAAGACACACCCACATATGTTGACATAACTCAAGTGGGCCTAACCACCAAGTACAGACAACAAGCTTAATTCTCAAAAATCTAGGATTTTAATCTAAACTAGGTGAAGCAGATACCATAGGTAACAGCAGCCAGGAAATGCTTCTGTTGTCTTATGCATGCAACTACCAAATGAAATATATTTAAATCACCATTAAATGTGTGTAGGATTAATGTAAAGCTTGTTAAAAGCTTCTTAACCTCACATCTGTATTTTCATAATTACTATGGGCTGCAAGCACAGTTATCGTAGCCCAGTGAATAAATGGCAGTACTTCAGACAACAGTAACCCCAATTAGCCTCTGCTACCTGAAACTGCACATCTGAAGCTAGGTAGAGTTCAAGTGCCTTCTACAAATTAACCAGGGAAGGCTATTTATGTCCTGGCTGGTGAGACATTTCATACCTTGATCCTTTCTCTAAGTGCACTTCTTGCTTATTAGCAGTCTGCCATATTACTATGGCACTAACCAATGTTTTCAAATTTCCTTATGACAGTTAAACTTCACATAGTGTCATTTGAAGCTGTTCCTTTAAGAACTATAAAGCATGATGGAACTGACTGTGCACCATGGAAGCAGCAACTCAGGAAGCCAGGTGCTACTGCCAGAGTCTTTGTCACTGAGAGTACTGAATGCTTCAAAAATAAAAAATAATATAATTTTTTAAAAAAGCTCCTATGAACTGGGAGAGGTGATAAAGTGCTTTTTAGTGGAAAGTATTACAGTTAGAACAACTCAAAGGAACAAGAAAAGGAAGTATGGTGTTAATAAGTCACTGCAAGAAATAAACATCAGAAAAAGGTACATATCTCAAAACAGATATAACATGCTGACAAGAAAAAATTTGGGCAGATGAGGAAGAAAAAAAGCCCAGCAAATTAATTGCAATAGGTTATGTCTGTTTCAAGCAGCTGGTCAAGCATTAAAATATAAACCACTAGACAGCCTATAGAAGCCACCAACATTTTTTATTCCATATTCAGCATACATTTTTACTGAATTAACTGTCTTTCATTTCTACAGTTCAACGTAGCATTGAATCAAGAGAGTGACTTACAGCCAATGTTTTGCCTTTTCATGTGCCCTAAAGTGTCATGCTCTAACGTAGGAGTAATAGATTTTAAGTATCTACTACATTGGGTTGGGGTTTTTTGTAGTACACAACTCAGTTTACTGACCAGGTAATGAACTTATCAGTCACACACAAAATATGCATTATCCAAAAGTTTCTTAACTGATTTAAGAGTCAGATGATATATAAAATATGAAAATGTAGTCAGGAACAGAAGATTCCGGAAAGAATCCAGAAGAGAAGAATTCCTATTCAGACACTTTGCTTTTATTTCTCACATTTTAGCAGTCAGTGAAGGAACTACTGTTGTTCCTTGCATATTATGGCAAGAGTGAAACCTGGAAATGAATACAAACAGAATCACAGAATCCCAGGGGTTGGAAGGGACCTCGAGAGCTCCTGGGGTCCAACCCCCCTGCCAGAGCAGCTCCCCAGCTCATATTGCACAGGGCGGCGTCCGGACAGGGCTGGAATCTCTCCAGAGAAGGAGACTCCACACCCCCTGGGCAGCCTGTCCCAGGGCTCCCTCACCCTCACTGGGGAAAAGTTCTGCCCCATGTTGGTGCGGAACTTCCTGTGCTCCAACTTGCAGCCATTGCCCCTTGTCCTGTCCCCACAGACACTGAAAAGGGGCTGGCCAACTCCCCCTGCATCCCATGCTTAAGATATCTATAGACATTAATAGGTCCCCCCTTAGTCTTCTTTTCTCCAGGCTGAACAGTCCCAGTTCCCTCAGCCTGTCCTCATAGGAGAGATGCTTCAGGCCCTTAATCATCTTGATAGCCCTTCTCTGGACTCTCTCCAGGAGGTCCCTGTCTTTTTTGTACCAGGGAGCCCAGAACACTTCAAAGAATTAACATACCTATCTGCAATTATCAGTGCAACCTTACCAGACAGAGAGCAAGATTCTCCCTCTCTCCATTGCTCCTAGATCATTAGAACTGCTCTCTGTTTTCTTACACTTGCCACGGTCTCTATTTTTCTGAATAAGCATATATTCAAACCCCATTTAACCTTCACAGAGTGGGTGGATCATAACATTCCCAAAAACAGATACTTTCTTACATTTTACTGACTTGCTCCCTACCTCCTTTGTTCCCGAGCTGCTCCCTGCCAGCATGCCTTCCCTCTGACCTGCTCCTGGGCGCGGAGCTTCCCCCCTCCCCAGTGCCACAGGTGCGCCGGGAGCCACAGGTGCCCCTCATCGGGCAGCACCAGGTGCGGGGCCCACCCGCCTGCCGGGACGGGACGAGTGGCCCACAGGCAGCTCAGCTCTGGCCGGGCAGAAAGGCTTTGCCATGCAGGCTCCCAGCAGCTTGAAGCTGGTAAACAAAATACGTCCATTCATTTCCCCAACAACAACAACAAATATATCCTAAAAGCAATGGAGCAAATGAAACCCACCCATTCTAAAAGCACCCAGACAGAAACAATACGGGGCTTTTGTCACCCAGAGGTAAGGGAGAGCTGCAGAACACACATGATGAATATTCATCCCCAGTTTGCTGCAAAGCCCTACACATTTCTGCTGACTGGGGGTTGGCTTGGAATAAATTTAAAAAGCAAAAAATCAAAGTGCTCCAGCTCTCCCTCTGCTTCTGAAGAAGACAGCTGAAGGGTGAGGCTGCTCATTAACACCATGTTTATAAGGGGAAAAAAAAACCCCACAGAACATCATAGCATTTGCTGGAGGCAGGGGTATGGCCTGAATTGCTGGAAGCTGGTCATCAGTAATTGTGCCGTGTGCTCATACCCAATCCTAAAGCTAAAGTTTGTGTCATGCTATTGTGGATGGACTTCACATCAATCTTACTGCAAACACTTTAAAAAGGACAAAAGCACTGGTGTGAGCTGAAAGCTGATGGGCTTCTGCAAAGCTGCCACAAACAGAGAATTGCTTTTGCTACAGGAGTTTTGTAAGCAGGTGCTGTAAGTTACTGAGGGCTGTGCAAGGGTGCACAGTTCAGCATGTTCAATTGCAAATAATTATTTGAAAATTGGCATATGGTTCTGAATTTTTTCTTCTGATAATTTATTTATTTCTGTGTTTATGTTCAGGAAGGCAACCTGGTCAGAAATGTGGCTTTTAATCTTTCCCAATAATTTTATCCTTTTATTGTCCTAATTCTTTTCACCTGTGGTTTTATTGTTATAGTTTTCTGACCCTATCAAACCAACTATAAGAATGCCTGGAGTTATCTGAATTTTATACTGGTACCATCAAACACATAAAGGCATTCCGGGAAATGTACCCAAAGCTCTTTCAGTTCTCTTTTTTAAGGCCTAAACCTTTTTTTCATCCTGGAGAATTCATTACGTGTCCAGAGAGATATAAACCAATTATCTCAGGGCTAGACATTGTGACACATATAGGATCTGTGTCAAGAACAAAGAGAAACAGGTCAGCAATATGTACTTGGAGTCCTGTGTCCAGACCTGGGGCCCCCAATACAAGAAAGATGTGGAACTGTTGGAGAGGGGTCAGAGGAGCCACAAGGATGATCAGAGGGCTGGAGCACCTGCCCTACAAAGAGAGGCTGAGGGAGCTGGGCTGGTTCAGCCTGGAGAAGAGAAGGCTGTGGGGGGACCTCATTGCAGCCTGCCAGTCCCTGAAGGGAGCTTATAAGCAGGAGGGGATTCAGCTTTTTAAAAGGGCAGATAATGGCAGGACAAGGGGGAATGGATTAAAGCTAAAGGAGGGAAGGTTTAGATTAGATATTAGGGGGAAGTTTTTTACAGAGAGAGTGGTGAGGGGCTGGAACAGGCTGCCCAGAGAAGTAGTGGATGCCCCGTCCCTGGAAGTGTTGAAGGCCAGGTTGGATGGGGCCCTGGGCAACCTTGTGTAGATCCAGACCTGGAGGTTGGTGGCCCTGCCTGTGGCAGGGGAGTTGGAGCTCTATGATCCATGGGGTTCCTTCCAACCCAGACCATTCTATGATTCTATGATACTTGCTTAGCTGCACTTGCATTAAAAAAAAAATATATATTATATGCTCAAGTACCTTTGGCAAAAGGTACTTGACTTCTATGTATCCATTAGTAACATCTCCAAAGGCATTTAAATATTCATGAGAAAACTACAGAAGTAATACTTAAATGAAAGAGGAAGAGTTGAAATAAGAAATAAAAAGTCAACATTAAAGGGTTACAATGCAGAGAATCTTCTTTCAAATATGGACTTTAAAAAGATGATCCATGATTTTAAATTATTGTATGGGTTATATTTATGATCCAGACACTAATCTCTGGTTGTGGAAGAAGCAGAGTATGGACTTTGGAAGAAAAACCTTACGTAGTTGCCAGGTCAGTTCCTAGTTAGACACTGAATGTCTAACCCAGTAAAACAAATGTGCATTACAAATGGAAGGCTAATGAAGGAAGAAGCACTTTTCTTTCTAGTCCCAATTTGACTTGTTCTAAACGATGTCTGTCTGGGATCTTGTTTAGTTGCTAACTCTTTGTCAAGACAATAAATCTAAGCAAGGTCAAAAAGGTTTGCTTAGCTAGTAGGAGAGATTCGGGGTGCTTGAGGTACATCAGTCCTGAGTTAGACTGCTCTAACTCTGCAAGAAAAAGGCTAACAAGCCCCTGCTAGGAAGTACTGCCTTTTAAAATCCAAGGCCAGGAAAGACTCTGTCAGACTGAAATTTTGAGCATTAAATGCTATTGGATAAAAATTAAACCCTGATTCCTAATGTCACATTTATGTCAAGGATGAAAAATGTTGTTACAGAAATTAATACTAACATAAATTTATTTTCAAAGATGCATAACTTAACATCCAGTGTAATTCAAAGGAAAGAGGAAGAGGGCATTTAATTCCTTTAACACTTCATGAAAAATCCTGTCCATGCAGTGCCAGTGCAGCTTGCAGATTGGGAATGGTGCCAGGGCTGAGAAACACAGGCTAGTTCAAGAAGGACCACCAATCTCTTTCTAAAGGTTGGAGGTTGCATTAAATCAAAGCTATAGGCACTAGTTCTGTCAGCTGTATTTCAAGGAGTGCATGACTGAAAAGTAATCTAAAGGTAGTCAGTAATCCATTATTTCTAGGAGAAAATAAGCAGTCATAAGCAACAGATTGCTTTTTCAAAGTGACTTTAACAACATTCTTCTCACCAAAGAAGACATCTAGGTTTTAGAAAGCAATCTTAAAGTGCAAGTTATCCTTAAGTTACATCCCAACTAGTCTTAAAGCTTTGGAAATTTTGCTTTACAGGTATTATGGCTGGAGAAGCAATGGCAATCCAGTCCTTGCTGACATATCTGTTCAAGGTATGTCAGTCAGAGGGAGGGAAAGGTGGGGAATCATATTTTTAGTTAATTTGTGTAAGACATTCTTGGTCCTCTTTTTCACAAGAGTCCTCACAAAAAACCACAATTATTTAGAGCAGTTGAGTACTTGGGTGATGATAAGAAAACCATCCATTTACGTCTTAATAACTACCTGTGGTGTGTTTGACCTTGGCTGGACACTGGGTACTCACAAAAGCTGCTCTATCACTCCCCACCTCAGCTGGACAGGGGAGAAACAATCTGAAAAAAATTCTCTAGTGACCAAATCAACTGAAATGCATCCATGATAAGCAATCAAGTCAGGTGTCAGGTCTAAATACCCAACCATATATACTGAAATCCATTTTTGAGAATCCAAACATCTAGTGCTTGTTAAGGAAGAAACTGGAGCAGGCAGATAGTTCTTACTGGTTTGGAAGAGAACTGGAGACAACAGCATTCCTGCCACAGCTTTCACAGGCTTAAACTTAAGTATTGATAGTTACCTTGATGAAACAAGTGGAAAATACTATGAATGTCATTGGAAATCAGACTGGTCATTTTACTATCTGAGTATGGACATAAAACTTTGGCTTTCATATTAAGAAGCATTAGTGTAATAATCGTGGTATTTCATAAAGCTTATTTTAGCTTAGTAACTCCTTCCTAATATGTCTGCTGCATGTCAAACACTACAGTTTTCACTGCACTTTAACACCTCTTAGGGTTTCTGATGCTACTGATCATCAACAGTTCTAAAAACACATCATTGACAGGCATAGAACTAAGTGACTGGGTATTCTGGCACAAATAAATGTGATTTGTCACCTTGCCTTCATTTAAGGAAAATTAAAATAAACCACTGGTAATTTTTCACCAAACTCCTGCTTCTGTCACTAATAAATTCAACTCCCATTTCCCCCATTTACTAATCTTTTCTAATCAAATTGAAGAGAGGATTTTCAATCAGTCAGGGAGAAAATGCACAGGGATACTGCCAGATGTGCTGGATTCCTGCATCTAATGAAACACAACAGGGAAATTCTGCTAAAGTGCAGGGAGAAAAACAAAACTATGATGATTGTAATAATATTGGTTTGGCTAGAAGTAAAAATGAGAAAGATGACTACTTGTGTAATTTGAAGAGAAACTATGAGGAAATGAGGAACCCAGACAACAACAACAACACACACACACACACACACAGAGACACACAAAAGAGAGAAGAAATTCTCTGAGCTATATCAGCAAAGTCAAAGCAAGCCAAGTTATTCTGGCACAAATGAAGATTAATTCTGGATTCTTTTAGAGCTGATTATTTGTTGAGTTAACCCAAACAGTTTGGATTTATTCAGTGCGTCCCCTGCCTCCAAAAGACCAATGAAGTAAATGTACAAATGAGGCAAGTCCTATATGATGATCTCTGCAGTGCCTGAGCCAAACATTCATGGACTACTCAGTGCAGCTACCAGTAATGGTACAGCTACTGCAGGAGCGGTTTGAGAAAATGCTACAAACCCCATCAGCTCTCAGCAGGTGCTCGAGTACCTTGTGTGTGTTTGGAGGTCCTTGTCAATATGAATTTAATAACATGTGTGATCACAGAATCACAGAATCATAGGGGTTGGAAGGGACCTCGAGAGCTCCTGGGGTCCAACCCCCCTGCCAGAGCAGCTCCCCAGCTCATATTGCACAGGGCGGCGTCCAGACGGGGCTGGAATCTCTCCAGAGAAGGAGACTCCACACGCCCTGGGCAGCCTGTCCCAGGGCTCCCTCACCCTCACTGGGGAAAAGTTCTGCCC
>VZTU01007537.1:260046-295176 GCA_013400835.1 Zapornia atra | reverse complement strand
AAATTTGCCCCTTAAGTCTCCAGAAAGGTTTTATGTTTCAGAGACAGAAAAATCTTTAAGCAGTATTTTCACCAAGTGTCTTTTTGCCTGTGTCACTGACTGACCTCTTTGCAAATCAGTCTGCACTCAGAGGTGTCAAACTGGAGACAACAGCAGAAGGCATTGTGGTCCTGTTAACAGCTGCCAACTTTATAGTTGGTTACCATCTGGGATATATATTTTTTAAGATCTACAGGTCAGTAATTTTACCTTGTGAATTTTTAAGAGATGATTAAACTTGCAAGAATGTGGGTAAACTGTATCACCAGAGAAGGAAAAACAAAGACATACAGAGAAACTAAGCAAAAAGAATGATACAGACAGGGAAATATAAAATAAAAACCATGATGAATAAGTGATCAAAAAAATTAGTCACTTGAGATTGGAGCTTTTTGGGTTAAAATGAATAATCTTCAAGAAGAAATGAATGATTATCATAAAGTATTGCTATGTTTCAAAAAGATAATGGAAGCTACAAAGTGTAACTCTAAATAAGAATAAATTGAAAATTAAAAGAAACACTCTAAACCAAAGAGATACAAAACAACAAAACAGAAAAAGAGATTGCAAAAGAAACTGCACAAATGAAGAAAATAATAATGATCAATGGCAAGGCAAGAAAGAAAACTCCCTGAGGAGATGGCTGAAGGGACCAAGCTGTTCAGTTATAAGGAAAGCCAAAAGTAATCTTGAAAAGTTTTTAAAAACTAAGAAGGTGAATATGGATAAGCTATTCTGTAGAGCATTTTCCATACCTCTTTATTGTTAGCTTAGTCAGGGACAGGAAAAAAAAAGTGAATTGCATTACATCATGTTTGGAATGTGATATGATTAGACAGTGTGAAACCACAAGATGAAGTCATTAAAAACACATAAATCAGGGAAAAATATATATTGCATTTGACAATTGGAGCCTGTGGAGCCAAACTCTGGCCATGTAACCATGGTGCAAGCTTTTGTGATCTAAAGACAAGGTCTTCCTAGCCCTGCTGTGATAGAACATCCTTCTCATGTACAAGGTGTAACAAAAAGCATTGACTGGTAACACAGACCGTTATGTTGCAAACAGCTATTTTGCACTCCCATGAGTTTGAGGAGCTAGGGGAGACCAAAGCAACAGAAACTTATTGTAAGAAACTAAGATGATTTGACAAACAACTATGCACACTGAAGGTGAAGTCTTCAAATTCAGATAATCAAAGGGTATGCTAAATTGGTTTTTAATTAATTTTTATAGGGTTACTTTCAAAGATCAAAATCTTTTTCATTCAGTCCTTTCTTGACAGATAAGCCAATGCCATTATCATCCACACCAGACATTTTACAACGAGTATCTTACCTAAACTACATAAATCCTGTCAATATACATTAGAATCTCTTTTCTATGTCTCTGAACACCTACTAAACTTCAAAATTTATCCTGCTATGAGAGAGGTTGAACCAAATTACTTCAATATGTCCCTTCCATCTTAAATTATTCCATTAACATTTTGCCTCTGATTCTGGGTGAAAGGTAAGTTACCAACAGAAATATCAAAAGCCCCTTTTTGAAAATCCTGTCACTATCAATATCCACTTGTCATTCTCTTTTCCTAACAAAACATGACCTCTCACTGAAGTAAATCCAACAGTTAAGGTATGAATACATGCTGAGGTATGAACCTATAGTATTGTTTCTGTAGAATTTTTGGGTGTTGAAACAATATATATCCACTTTATGCTATTTTCTGACTGGAGGCACATTCAAAGCATCAGGCTTGTGAGAATAATATGAAATCACACACTATTGTATATTTGGTCTCTCTGTGTGTTTAGATACTTATTGCAATAAATATCCTTTTTATGTTTGAAACAATTCTGGAAAGTGAATTTTAGCAATCCTTAAAGGTTATGAAAGCAGTCAAGATTCCATTTAAGCTTTTTCTCCAGCTTTGTCCAAAATATGAAGAAATATGAGAAATCTATTTATAGAAAACAGCATTTCCCTCTAATTTAGTGAATGTGAATAAATGGGAAGAATTCATTTGGTAGTCTTTAAATATGCCTATGTGTTACACAGTCCAATATCACTGCTTCTTTAAGCAAAGCCTGACATAAATACAGAGCTGCTTTTGAGGAAGCTTTTTGTAAGTCACATTTGAATACTGTGAATAACACAGAGAGAGAAGATGATATAAACAGCTTACAAGATGCTGCTGTATCTTTTCTAAGTTTTATCCTCTGCTGTCCTGTTTCATTTAATATTAACATTTATGATAATGCTGCATCAGGTTTCTTCTTAGAGGAGAGCTGTCAGTGCTGGTTGTTAAGGGGTGACTTAGAGTTCCTAGAGGTCAAATCCAGCTCCAGCTGTGTTGGATACAGAATTACTCCTGTGTTACATGATCCAGAGGAACAAACAAGAGTGTACTCATGGAGGGGCAACAGACCTGTTAGCCCTTTCCTCCCATTAAATCCATGCCTCTGATTCAGTGAGAAGTGATCATGCTGAGTGGATTGGTATAGGTGTAACTTAAGAGACAATTAATACAACTTCAATATAAGAATTTTCCTAGTTTTAAGAATAGATTAGTTTAAGAGAAAGCTGTAACTGTGGATAAAAAAGGATCCCTGCTTAATAGTCACCAAGGCTACTGAGTTTTGATTCCGGCTTTCTGAGGCATCACCTCACACAGGTACTGGGTAGGCCAGGAGACTCAACTAAACTCCTTATATCTGACTGATGGGGATTTTATTGTGTCACTATTGACCTGTGAAATTCCTGGTTTCCATATCTGAGAACAAACACTTGAATGTCTAAGATTACTGCATTTTTAAATGCTAAAAAAAAAAACCCCAACCCAAACTTTTCATAAAGTTATAGAGTAAAAATGTGTTATTTTTATTTTAGTGTTTTCCCTGAGGTCTTTTTTTTTTAAAAATTTGGGCCTTTCAATTAATGCTAATATGCATCACCATCAAGCTAAGCAACACTCAGTGATAATTATCATCTTGAGCACCAAAGGATCATGGAAACACCATCCTTCATGGTGTTTTACAGTCTCCAGAATTTACCTCTTCTTTCCCACCTGTGAAGTCAAGCAAATATTCCCATGGCAAAAAAGAAAAAGAAATGAGGAAAATATCCCATAAACTTGTAGCCATTCAGCAGGCTGCTCCTGAAAAGAGCCAGGCCCGTGTCAGCATACCAGCTACCCACAGATTGAACAGGAAGAACCTGTGTATCACCAACATTTCATGGCCTTCAAAAAGCTGTTGTGCAAAGGAAATCAAATTGGGTTTGTGCTGAGATAAAGAACTATGATATACTCCCAAGATTAGCTACGTTTGGTCTAAGCAGTTTACAAATGTTTATGACCTTCCACAGTATGGGGGATATTGCACACTTCATGACAAACACATTACTTCAGAGGAACAAATCAATATACAAATGCAATAGCAATAAAAATGATAAACCCATTCCAGAGAGTCAATTTGATGTATAACTAATGAAAAACAGTTCTGAGCAACATAAAAACTGGTGAAATTACACTGGGTAGGCCCTGCTATAATTGAGATGACAATATAGCCTGCTTTGCATTAAAAATACTTCTAAAGCTGGAAGCATAACCTAAATGCTGATCTTATGCTGAACAGATCACATCAGGACAGAACTGAACAGCAGTGGAACACACAGAAGCAAAGCTGAGAGCAGAGCATGACCAAAGGTGAAAAGGTATGGACAGATCACACCTATATGGCACTTCCAACAAGGTGTCTTTTGTAAGTAAAAAGTCTTAAAATCACAAAAGCTTGAACCAAGAAGTCATTATGAAAGGGTTCAGAACAGCACTAACATGCTTCAGCTTTTCAAGCAAGTAATAACCACAGTGGTGGCATTTTGCATTAATTGAAATATTTTCATTGATGTGTCTGGCAGATCAGATAGGAGAGAAATGCATTATTCAAGGGCAGAAGTAATAAAACTATAAATCTCAATATCTCTTAAAGGCACAGAGACAATCCCCCAGCAATTAAGAAAAAGCTTTGAAGGGCTTTCAGGTAAAATGAGCAATAACTTCCTTTATGTATTAGGAAGATGGCAGAGATTTGTCAAAAATGATTTCAGAAAGAATGAGCAGGAGGTGGGAACAGGGCCACAAACTGCAATGGTACTATAAAATAACTAAATAAATACATTCTTAAACTCCATTTGGTTGAATTAGGTTTGGAATCTGAATCCAATTAGACAACAATAAGCATAAACTCTAAACCAATGTCTGTTACTACATAGAGAAGAAAACAAACTGCAGAAGAGGAGGTAACTTACAGGCAACCATTTAATTGAATTTAGATCTGCAAACCACACAGTTCTTGAGATAGACATTGATCTTCAGGTCCCATCTTCTATATTGCTTACATTTCCTGATCCAATGCACACAGAAGATGATCATAAAAAACGATGTAGCCTGCAACAGCACTTTGCATTCTGGGAACAATTCTCTTCCAATCATTACCAGCACTGGCAAACTCTGCTACCAAATTTATTCCCATGTCTACCTGTGCAGGGATGTAGCGATGGCTTGGCCACCTTGTGCATCTACCCTTTCTTCTCATGAAAAAGCTTAGGAGCTGGCCCTTCCTTTCACAAATATCCTTGCATCTCAAAATGATTCAAAATGTTTCTCATGCTATTCATTGTAAGCCACTCATGGCTTTTAAATTGTTCACTCATGGTGTAAAGTCTTGCACCTGGGGAGGAATAGCCGACTGTATCAGTACAGGCTGGGGGATGACCTGTTGGAAAAGAGCTCTGTGGAGAAGGACCTGGGGGTCCTGGTTGATGACAGGTTGGCCATGAGCCAGCAGTGTGCACTGGGGGCTGAGAGAGCCAATGGGATCCTGGGATGCATCAGGAAGAGTGTGTCCAGCAGGTCTAAGGAGGTGATCCTCCCCCTCTACTCTGCCCTGGTCAGGCCCCACCTGGAGTACTGTGTCCAGTTCTGGGCTCCCTGGGATAAAAAAGACAGGGATCTCCTGGAGAGAGTCCAGAGAAGGGCTACGAAGATGATTAAGGGCCTGGAACATCTCCCCTATGAGGACAGGCTGAGTGAGCTGGGACTGTTCAGCCTGGAGAAAAGAAGACTAAGGGGGGACCTAATTAGTGTTTATAAATATCTTAGGCAGGGGATGCAGGGGGAGTTGGCCAGCCCCTTTTCAGTGTCTGTGGGGACAGGACAAGGGGCAATGGCTGTAAACTGGAGCACAGGAAGTTCCACACCAACATGGGGAAGAACTTTTCCCCAGTGAGGGTGAGGGAGCCCTGGGACAGGCTGCCCAGGGGGTGTGGAGTCTCCTTCTCTGGAGAGGTTCAAGTCTCGTCTGGACGTCTATCTATGTGATATGAGCTGGGGAGCTGCTTTGGCAGGGGGGTTGGACCCGATGATCTCTTGAGGTCCCTTCCAACCCCTAAGATTCTGTGATTCTGTGATTCTGTGATAACTATCCTACTTGTGTAACTCAACACACAATTAGAAATGTCATCTCTCTTTGAATGACCTTTTCTTATTCTTATAAGGCCACTTTTCTATTCCTGATACATACACATCTCAGTTAAAATACTTAGTATATTTACACAATTTTGACTAAAGAAATTTTAGTTAAAAATAAAAACCTAAATGTTCTTATAAACACTAATTGTGATATTAGTTCTCATTAACTCAAATGCATCGTTTCAGTCTGAATGTCCTGATTCTTTCTATCATTGAACAACATATGCTAACACATTAAAAACAACATTAAAAAAGAGTTAAAATAGGGTACACAAATAAGAGCTACAAGCATACAGATGGATTGTGACTCCCTTGGGCACTGTGTCCCATCTTCTAGTTCTCAGTTCAGGATGTGCACCATTTTATAAAGATCATAAAATGCCCTAGTCTGAAAGTCCAAAGTTGAAAGGCATAAAGGAGAAAAGAGACTCCAAAGTGGAGCAGAAAATTCATCACAGAAGGTTGTTTCCAGCTGATGACTCAACTCTTTAGTAACTGGTAACTGATAGTAACACATGGTATGAAAAAACTACTTGCACACCTTTGACTGCTAGAACACTTCAAGGAAAAGAAAATTCATAAATACCACCTCATCAGCTGGTAGAGATGATTATGTAAATGGTCAAAAATCAAAGACTACTTTTTTCCCTATAAATGAAATAAAGCAAAATTTGGCCTACTGTCATAATGAACTACATTAGATCTGTCAGAATCATTCTGGAGGCCAACAGTCTTTGAATCTGTAATTAGGACAAACTGAAGCAGTCATGAATTTGTGTAAAAGTCATCACTCCCAAATCTATTTCTTCCTGTATTTCTAGAGGAGAAGTCAAGTGTGAACGAAATACTGTCTCAGACAGAAAAAAAGAATGCCTAAATGAGTGTTATCACTGGCATCTGCAAAAACCAAATTAATAATGGAAGTCAGACAGGAGAATTGCAGATCACTTCCACTTTTTTCAGACCCAGTGCTGGGAGGGAGAGGACAGCTACAGTGTCCTGTAACTGAAGATCAGCTTTCAGATGGACTGAATCATAGAATCATAGAATGGTCTGGGTTGGAAGGGACCCCATGGATCATAGAGCTCCAACCCCCCTGCCACAGGCAGGGCCACCAACCTCCAGGTCTAGATCTACACAAGGTTGCCCAGGGCCCCATCCAACCTGGCCTTGAACACTTCCAGGGACGGGGCATCCACTGCTTCTCTGGGCAGCCTGTTCCAGCCCCTCACCACTCTCTCTGTAAAAAGCTTCCCCCTAATATCTAATCTAACCCTCCCCCCCGTTCGTTTCAGCCCATCCCCCCTTGCCCTGCCATTATCTGCCCTTTTAAAAAGCTGAATCCCCTCCTGCTTATAAGCTCCCTTCAGGGACTGGCAGGCTGCAATGAGGTCCCCCCGCAGCCTTCTCTTCTCCAGGCTGAACCAGCCCAGCTCCCTCAGCCTTTCTTTGTAGGGGAGCTGCTCCAGCCCTCTAATCATCCTTGTGGCTCCTCTGACCCCTCTCCAACAGTTCCACATCTTTCTTGTACTGGGGGCCCCAGCTCTGGACACAGGACTCCAGCTGGGGCCTCATGAGGGCAGAGCAGAGAGGGACAATCCCCTCCCTGTCCCTGCTGCCACCCCTCTGCTGATGGAGCCCAGGATCCCATTGGCCTTGCGAGCTGCAAGAGCCACTGCTGGCTCATGTTAAGTTTCTCATCCACCACAATCCCCAAGTCCTTCTCAGCAGGGCTGCTCTCAAGAAGCTCTTCTCCCAGTCTGTATCTATGGCTGGGATTCTTCCAAGTGATTCAAAACATCTTTGCTATGCTATGTCCCAAAGTAGCACCATCTACTGACAGCTGGTGATAAACTGTTCTGTCAAGTGATGTTACTGTCACATCTCTGTTGAGCAGAATTATGCAATTTGTCGCAAGGACTCTAAGAACTTGTCAAAAGGTTAACATAAGCATCCAATTTTTTAACTTCAAAAAAAGGTTTTAAAGATTGAAGAAGAAGTGACCATACTGTTTTTTCCTTTTAAAATGGAGAACTATGGGACGTGAATGGCAAGGGAGCTGTATGGCTCATTGGCAAGCGATAGATGGTATCTAGTCATTAGAGCAGGTTTAGAGCTAGCTGTAGAGTTTATTGAATACCAGTCATGAAAATACATTATTCAGTGAAGTAGAGAAAAATTCATCAATCATTTATATGATTAATATTTTTGCAGATATTTAGCCAGCTGTACTGGATATGGTGTCATTCAGCTGTAGGTCAATAGTATGAATCTGAACCAGGCTGCCAGTGTCAGAAAATGATTAATGCTTGATAACCATACAAAGGCCTTTCTCTAGTTCTGAAAAGAATGATATAGAAATGGTTTAAGCACAATCCTTAATACAATATAAATGTGGTAGAGAACTCCAGTACTTTTGATATAAAAGAGAAATGTGTGGTATACACAGCATCACTGTCATGATAAAAATATGTTTGAGGGGAAAAAATTAGATCAGCATAGAAATGTTTTCAGGCTCTAAAATATTTCCAAAATCATTTCAGAATTCTGTACAAATATATTTTTTAATTGTAAAATACTCAGCAAGGTTTATTATTTATAGGTACTTACTTGAATAATCAAAATCAGAGGTAGTTGAAAAACACCCTTTTTATGCCATAGGAAAATAATTTACCTTATTAAGATTTTTTTTATATTTGAGCATTTACTGATAATAACTGGTAATAAAAGTCATATCAGAGAGCAAAAAGCATTCAGAAATCCTGACTGAAGCAATTCTTACTGCAGAAAAGCACTGAAGCATATTAAGGTGATGGTTGGACTTGATGATCTAAAGGGTCCCCTCCAACCAAGAAAATTCTATGAATACAAAGGTAAGTGCAAACTAAGTCATGCTGCAGGTCATGGAACTTACATATGTAAGTGCTTTCCTGAACTGGAGCCACAGAAAGAAATATCTAGACATTATTGCCTTGTCATTTAAGTTTACTTGGGACTGGGAGCCCGAGATAATCAAAGGATCCAAAACTTCACTGATTTTTATTTTAGGCCTAAATCCAAAAAGCCAAACTTGCCAATTTCTAAACTTTCATTTAAACAGCCTCCTAAACTTGCAGACACATATATATAAATACAGGTGTAACGGAGTGTTTCTGTATGTGCATATTGACATGAAGGCTCTCAAGCACCTGCAGAAGCTTAGAAGTTTCTTTACTGTGACACAAACTAAGAATTTCTGTAACTATCTCACCCTTTAGTTTTCACTAAAGCACATTTAACACACCATACACTGAAGAAAATGCTAGTACAGCAAAGGTGACTATCTTCTTACTTTTTAAGTCATATGAAAAATAGTCTTTTCCCTCCTCTATGCAAGATGTGTGCTAATGTTTGTACACTATGCTTATTAGGTGCAACACAGTCCAGACACATCAGCCTTCCTGTGCACATGGTGCTCAGGTACATGCAGATTTCCCAAGCAGAAATGAAGGACTCTTGGATTAAGGAACAATCCTAGGCTCCTCCTGTAAGGATAAAATTCTGTAGGGACTTTGTTCTGGTACCAGAACTTCTCCTTCCTCTAAGCATTATCTCAGGGAGTCCTGCTGATCACACTCAAGCAGTGAATCTTGGACTGCTTCATGTAAGGTGCAGTAGGTGACAGGGATCTCAGCCTTTGCAGGAGACAAAACTCCCCATGTCATGCTTTTACAAATATTTACTCTTACTTCTTGGTTAGCATCTTCTTTCCTAAAGAAATATCAAGGTCTTGACTATGGAAACTTGACTTGAAAACAGTTAGTTTTTCCTCCCTCCTATCTTGTGCCTTCAGTCAATTCTGTCCTCCTTTGTTTGCACTTTCTGTAGTTCATCTACATAAAAAATTATTTCTGTTCTCTTCTAATCTCCTAAATGCAGATGAGCCCTCTTACTGTGGGCACTCTTACTGTGTATGAAATTTACATTTCATATGTAAATGTTTGCTCATCTTCCCTTTCAAACAAGTCATTCAGTTTAGATGTTCTCAAATTACTTGGTTTGAAATAACTACTGTCAGATATATACTCCCAGCAACTGCAGCTTTCACAGTTTTAAATAAACAGGGGGAATTAACATCTGTACTGAATTTCTCATTTGGATGGTGATTATAATTGTGATAAAAGTTTAAGTTATCAGTTGGCTGAAAGTTGGGGAAAAAAATTCAATTACTTCATGGATTTGTTTAAGCCTTACCACTTCTTCTAAATGGCTCTACACCTATCAAAGTTTAAAGTAACTTGTTTAAAAAGCAAAGAGTAGAAGGTCATTACATTTAATCTTTTCCCTCTTAGCTTTACTTCCAATCTTTCAGGACTGCTTTTGATGGTGCTTAGCACAAACCGTATCAGTACTGCTCCCTACTAGAAAAACACTGTGTGGTGACAGAAGGACAGACCCTGAGTTACCTTGAATTGCACTGAAAAGGCTTTGTTCCACCAAGGCCCTCACACTGGTTCCCAGACTGCTGCTGTGCCCGACAGGTTGCAGAACTGTCAACACAATAACAACTTCTAGAAAGATTTCTTTTACTACTCCCTTTCTCACAAAAGCTGCAAACTTCTGCAACAAAGAGGACACAGTTGTATTTTAGGACACACAGACTAGCTTCAGGGAAGGGAGGAAGACAATATATATTTCTGTTTAAAGAATGATCCCAAGATACCATGTGGGACCATATAAAATCCAAGGAAAGAGACTGAATTCCCAAGCCAGCCAAACTGTAAGAGGACCTAGTTTTTCTCCTTATAGTGAACACTCCAGAGAAGACCAAAAGCTTTTAAATTCCTAAGTTTTAATACATGACCCACTAAAATACTTACTTTTTGAGTGGTAAAAACTCAAAGCAAACAAGGAGAGCACACTGAACTAGGGACATTTCTTCATTATTTCAGTGCTAAAGATGGAGGAAAAATGTGGCTCAGAGGAGTTTGTGCTTTAATTAGTGTAAGACTATTACCAGAATTTTCCCAAAGCCAGAATACAGCCTTTAACAGTGCAGAAGAAAACCATGCTGAGGAGAGAAGATTTTTCATCACTGTGGGAAGGGAGAGGTTTTAGAAATTGCATTAGTACTGTCAGATTGTCTTTGCTAAATCCACTCCTGCAAACTATTCCTTAGTAGTCCAAGCAAGACTTTTGCAAACTAGCCTACTTTGGTGCATAAGGGCATAAATAAATACTATGTAATTGCCACATAAATACTTTATAAAGATAGGCTTCTTCTGAAGCAGGTCTTCTGAAGCCAGAATATATGAATAAAATCCTTCCACATGTAATAAATAGTGTCTTCCCTCCAGGTCAACTTGAGAATTATTTAATGAAAAATATTCAAATAAATAATGCAGGAATAAACCTATTGAAAAATTAAGCTTTCTGTACATCAGCTAAAGTCTAAACTAAATTAATTAAACCTTACTGACAAGTAGTGGCATTACAATTATTTGTGATTGGTTTGGTTAAAAGAACAAACTTGTTAAATGAATGTGGTATTTACACCAAACCAACTATGACTTTCTAAAGTAATAGGTTTGCCCTTCCAGTATCACATATACTTCTGAAGATTGTTAAACCTATCACATTTTTTCCACACTATTCATGGGCTTGCTAATCAGCTGCAACTGATAACATGAAATATTTAACTGTGTAATGTTTTATTAATATCTGCTCATTAAATGGTAATAGCAAATTTTTGCTAATACAATACATGGCTCTTACAAACTTTGGTTCTTGATGGATTTTGAGGCTATATATTTTGGGATGGCCATGGAGCATCACAAGCAAAAAGGTAACACTAGGAGAATTAAATGCACACTTATAGCAACCAGCAGAGAGCAACATGCAATTCGATATGAATTTTAGGTGATGCCATTTTATTAGGTGAAATCACGCAGATTCTAGACCTTTATTACTGCAAACGTGGCAAGCTAAAAAACTGCTAATTGGTTACATACACTGTTCACACCATATTGATTGGTTAGTGATTATAATGAGTTCTGATAAGCATATCTTATAGCTAAATATCCTTAGTTTACCTTTGATGCCTAAAAGTATCCGCACACCAGCTGTTTTGAGCCTCTTGTTATGGTTGGTTCCTAACATGTTCTGTTACTCCCAAATACCTTCCCATAACTGCTTCTTGGTTTAGGGCAGCCTGTACCCCTACAACAAGGCCACTGTGCTTTGAGAATGTGATTATTAGGATCCTCAGAGCATGAGTAACTTCTCCTTTCTCATGGGAACAGAAGAATATTGTCAGGGCCTAAATCTTGGGCGAAGAGAGCTAGGCCGCCGGCAGGCCTGCTGCCTGCCCCGACACACACTCACCAGCATCAGAAAAATAAAACACAGACCATAGTCTGACAAACAGATAAAGAAGTGTAATTTGCCTCATTGCTCCCCAATGATCTGCAGAAGGCTGAAATGATTAATTTTTTGCAACAACCTGTACAGCATGTACTCCAGCTTAATGACATGACATGCAATTTTCAAGGAGTACACAGGGCTAATCTCCTGGATGGCCAAAACTTCAATTAACACAGCAACACCAAGCTATGTGTGGGATGACTGTGAATGACAATGCAAATATAACAAAATCAGAAAGGTGTATCAAAGGAAAACTTCTGAGCTTTGGCTTAAAGGGGCCTTAAGGGATTCCTACGTTCTGAATGCTGCACTTTCTCCTTCTCCTTCATATTCTCACTTCTTTCTTTAAAATCAAACAGCTTTCACCCTCTTTGCTTTCCTCCAGGCCACTCATTCTTGGAGGATACTTAAACTCTCATCTTAGCTTTCAAAACTCCCACGTTCACTTTATAAAACCAAAAGAGGTTATCATTCTGAAGTAGTCTTTAGCCACATCCTTGACTGTAGACCTCTCTACCACTGTTACCCTTCTGTCCTCAGGAGCACATCAATATAACGGCTGTAATCCAGTGCAGAGAACTCCCAGGGTAGAAGTTCCTCTACAGATACTGCCAATCTTTACTTACTATCTGCAGAAATAATAGCCAGAAGAAGGGTTTGACAAACAACTTCAGTCTGAAGGATGAATTTCAGTTGAAATACAGAACCCAGGAGGGATAATATTCCCTTGTCCTTGTCCTAAGCAATGCTTGCCCATGGAAACACTGAATTTCCTGCAGTCACAAAAAAGGGAAGCATTTTGGGAATGTGTGATTGCCTCTAGTTCTCTAGTTTTTTCAAAAGGAAATATGCTTTTTACTACTCATTAGCAGACAATTCAGGCACTTACAAGACTGTTGCTTTTTACATGTGTGACAAAGCAACGGATTTAAACAAGTGTCAGATTAATTGCAAGGAACCAACTGGGAAAATCAGCAGATCTTTCCACCTCTTTGAGGGCTTCTATAGGTCTATAAGTGCAAGACAGTGACAGTCTTCAGAATTCACAAAAAAAATTACTGCATCTTTAATCACAATACTTGGTACTTTGTTTTTAAACAACCAGTCTATTTTCAACAGTTTAGATTGAAACTTGTTTGATAATGTTAAAATTAACATAACATAAACTTGATATTACAATTGGTGGGTGGGTTAGCTACTCCCAGAAAGAAAAGTAAACACAGACTGCCTGAAAAACTGTTGAGAGACAAAGCTAGCTGTTTGCAATGTGAAATTAAGGTCAAATGCTTTAGCATCCTCAACTACCTTGAGAGAGCAACTGCCTGGGCTACTATCCTGGCTCATATTTCAGTTTCAAGGAAAGGATTCTTAAACTGTTTAACATAAATTGAACTTCTTGCCACCCTGCTAAGTCCCAAACCTCCAGGGATTCAGCCCACTGCCTGGAGAAGCATCCAGGGGCTAATGTATTTTTACCCTGAAAAAATCTACCTACTTTATAAATGGGGGAAAATAATAAATCCAGCCTTAGGAGAGCATGTTACTAGTTATAGGTTGTTTTTTTCAGATTCAGCAAGAATCATGTTAGCTATCCTAGCAGATTTACTAGTAAGCCATGCACTGCTACTTGACGTTATAATGTTTCTATGCAGTGTCAGCTTCCTTGGTAAAGCATGCAGGGAAGTGCTAAGACTTCAGTATTCAGGATTGGGCTTGATAAGAGACTGAAGGAGACTGAATAAAAGTGTCTGTGGTATTTGTTAGAGAGAAAGGCTGGCCTGGGACCACAAAATAAGGAAAGAGTCACACTGAAAGACTTCTTGGAACAGCTCAGACCACCAGGCTGGTTTCTTGCAAGGGTTGAACTGAAACATGCCATAGTAGTACTTCCATTAGCATTGTTACACCTATAATTTAGAGGGGTGTACTGTACACACAATACAGTACCAGAAATCATGAAAAAGAAACATTTTTAAAAATAAATGCCCATCAATGAAAGATCCAGCTCAGAGCACATCTCTTCCACCCTTTGAAGGTTCCTCTCACAATATCTCTGTGTTTAAATCATATGTAAGTATACACATCTGAAGCCGTTACAATATTGTCACTGTACTCCCTATTTCATAGGGGAGTGAACACCATGTAAAAATGTTTCAAGATGCCAGGAAACCAAGAGAAAAAATATTTTACAAATTGCATCCCCCCTTCAGAGAGCTCCAGCCTGTGCAGATGAGTAGATCCTCACTGATTTCAGTGGGACTGTTGGTGTGCTTGAACTTACCTATGCACATGAGTTGTTCTGGATGGGAGAGGATGCAAGCAACCAGCTGGAAAGGAGACTGTTCAGTTCTCTGGAAATTTTTTGCTTTAGAGATTTAATGTAATAACAGCCATAGTCAATATCTTAATGTTTTTGTGGGTTTTTTTTAAAGTTTAGGGGTTTTTAATATTATTAGAAGGGTTTTTAGGTGTAGTTTTGTTGGTGTCCTCTCTCACAGTCAGGCATTGAGAATATATGCATGTCAGCTTATTTATGCACTACAGTATATTGATTTTACAAATAAACCAGTCTTTAAGAACAAGCCTGACCAATATGGTCTGGAAACTTCACAGCTATACTAGGTATTTATGTATACTTTATTAAGAGGTAACTGACTTCATTAATATTCTTCCTCTTTTAAAGCAGGAGATATAGCCATGAACAGAGTAACCAGTAAGTCTGGCAGAGCTGAGAACACATCTCAAGTACCCTGTGTACAAGTCCCTATTATAACCATTCCTTATTGCCTCTGTTAGAAACACAAACTTGTATATCAATCATTAACAGAACCATTTTCATCCTTGAAAGATTGCTGATGGGGGACAAATGGTTTTCTGTGAGGCCAGACACTTCTCCAATATTTTGTCTTTCCAAGACAAATCCATATGCCAAAGGAAATGGTAAAGCACAGCATGGGACCCTGGCAGGGAAGAATCACAGAATCGTAGGGGTTGGAAGGGACCTTGAGAGCTCCTGGGGTCCAACCCCCCTGCAAAAGCAGCTCCCCAGCTCATATTGCACAGGTTGGTGTCCAGATGGGGCTGGAATATCTCCAGAGATGGAGACTCCACACCCCCTGGGCAGCCTGTCCCAGGGCTCCCTCACCCTCACTGGGGAAAAGTTCTTCCCCATGTTGGTGTGGAACTTCCTATGCTCCAGTTTACAGCCATTGCCCCTTGTCCTGTCCCCACAGACAGTGAAAAGGGGCTGGCCAATTCCCCCTGCATCCCATGTCTAAGATATTTATAAACACCAATTAGGTCCCCCCTAAGTCTTCTTTTCTCCAGACTGAACAGTCCCAGCTCACTCAGCCTGTCCTCATAGGGGAGATGTTCCAGGCTCCTAATCATCTTCATAGCCCTTCTCTGGACTCTCTCCAGGAGGTCCCTGTCATTTTTATCCCAGGGAGCCCAGAACTGGACACCAGAGCTATGGTCCCATGCTGAGGACTGCACCTCATGGAAACAAACAAACAAAAAATAGCATAAGAGTAGCAAATGTTTGCTGAACGATCACCTGGTGCACCATATCTGCAATTAGTGTTGATCAGTTCCTGGGACAATGCCCCAACTCATCTATCACCCCAGTCACTTCTGTTTAGCATTTTCTACACGTTGCCAAATTATTATCCAGTAAATAGTAATTGCTCTGTATTTGTCTCATCATCATAAACACTTGTGACAAGAGACTGTGAGCTGCATTAATACCCTGACAAAACATACCACTCCTTTCCACAGCCTTAATGAGTAGTCTACCTGGTAGAAATACCCATTCCACCCCATCACCATCAGCAAAAACGCCAAAGGTAGGGAAGTGCAGGATGCAATGACTCTGAGAAAGAGACTGCAATAGTTCTTCTTGGTACTTTTACTTCTTATTCCACAGAATGCCCAACTTATTTCCTTTGCCATGTTGCCACATGAATACAGCACTGCCCCATTCAGGTTTTCATCATAAAACTAAACAGCAGCTATATTTCCACTCTTTCTTCCTAAGCAGTACATGTCTGGTCAATACACAATTTCCCCTCCTGAAATACATCAGTTTGTGAGTTTGGGTCATATTGATTTGATTGCCCTACATTTTCCTTAGAAAAAAATGGAATTATGCACTCTACCAAAATGATCCATCTTACCTTCTCTAACAAACCCCCACTGAGACTAATTACATTAAAGACAATGATTGACATTCAAGGAAGACCATAGCATGCTAAAATTGTATAAAACTTAAGCATATAGAGAAATCCTCTTTATATTATTTTATTGTTCTTTAAAAACAAAGCAAAACAAAAACCAAAATAAACCCAAAACCCTAAAATTTGTTCTGCAGGAATTTGTTGATCTCCTTGTAATATGCAGGCAAAGACTGATATTCCTACCAATACTGTCTCAAAAGCTAGTTTCTAGTACACTGTAAAAGATAAGGAAAATAACCAGTCATACACAATTAGGCTTTCCTAAAGGCTTAGAAAAATCCTTTTCTTTACCCTGTACACTCCTGAGGACACGTGAATTGAAACAGGAAACTCATGATAAAAGGGTATATCTTACATGCTAAATTAGAAGTTTTTCAAGTATACAATACCACATCTCAGATTGATAAAATATACATAAGTGACTTAAAACATGTTATTCTTCCTGGAAAGTGGGTCCCAATTAATCTTGAAAGATCATAGCTGGTACTTAAAAACCTGAGCACCTGTGTAGGGTGCTTCCCCTGTATCCCAACACTTCAAAGGCTGGGTTGGAAGAGACCTATAAAGGTCATCCAGCCCAGCTTGGCTTGCTGGTCATGGTGATTGGTAAGTGATTGCCTCCTCTTTATCTTGACCAACAAACTTTTTCCTCATTTTCTCCCTCTGTCCTACTGAGGGAGATTTTCTCCCTGTGTCCTTATAGTCTTAAGTAAGACCTGTTGAGGTCTTACATTTTTTTCTTACTCTTCAATGGATCAATAGCAATAATTACAGAATCATAGAATGGTTGTGGTTGGAAGAGTCAAACCCCCCTTGCCATGACAACGGTAATGATACCAAGAAACTAATGGATTCCTCTGTGATGTGGTGATGTACCATGCTAAGAGAAAACTTCTAAAAAATGAAGAATAAACATTAGGATTTGCCACGTGAAATCTTCGGGTTTGTTAAATCCAAAAGTTTCATTGTAGCAAGAGAAAGAAGAATTTACCTAAGGAACAGATCATAGAATCATAGAATGGCATGGGTTGGAAGGGACCCCAAGGATCATAGAGCTCCAACCCCCCTGCCACAGGCAGGGCCACCAACCTCAGGCCTGGATCTACACAAGGTTGCCCGGGGCCCCATCCAACCTGGCCTTGAACACTTCCAGGGACAGGGCACCCACTACTTCTCTGGGCAGCCTGTTCCAGCACCTCACCACTCTCTCTATAAAAAACTTCCCCCTAATATCTAATCTAAACCTTCCTTCCTTTAGTTTTAATCCATTCCCCCTTGTCCTGCCATTATCTACCCTTTTAAAAAGTTGAATCCCCTCCTGCTTATAAGCTCCCTTCAGGGACTGGCAGGCTGCAATGAGGTCCCCCAGCAGCCTTCTCTTCTCCAGGCTGAACCAGCCCAGCTTCCTCAGCTTCTCTTTGTAGGGCAGATCTTGTTGTGTATAATAGTTTCAGTACTTTCATTGATGTATTTAAGAAGATAATAATACTTCAAATAAGTAAATAATAATACATTAATAAATGAGTTTAAAAAAATCGTACCTACTACTCTGCTGTTGAGATCCCATACACTTTTTTGTGAATTAATAATTATGCATATAGCCAGTCAATCATCCAGACAGTGCCTATTCAAGGGAAAGGGGACTCTTCTCCACAGATGGTGAAAAAGCAGTCTGGATGACTGGATGCCCTCTTGCCAGAATCTAGCTAGTCACCTCATCAACATTAAAGTGAAGGGTGAATGTCATAGAATCACAGAATCATAGAATGGTCTGGGTTGGAAGGGACCCCAAGGATCACAGAGCTCCAACCCCCCTGCCACAGGCAGGGCCACCAACCTCCAGGCCTGGATCTACACAAGGTTGCCCGGGGCCCCATCCAACCTGGCCTTGAACACTTCCAGGGACGGGGCATCCACTACTTCTCTGGGCAGCCTGTTCCAGCCCCTCACCACTCCCTCTGTAAAAAACTTCCCCCGAATATCTAATCTAAACCTTCCTTAAGTTTTAGATGAACAGGTATGTCATGAACATAATGGAACTAATTCTAAAAATTCTAAAACTATGATATATAAAAAGTAATATAGATAGCACATATTTCATTTTTTTTCTGCACTTCTGTTGGGGTTTTTTTTAATGACCATTTGATACATAATTTACATAGTGATTGCTGACTTTTTGGAACAGTTAGCTTTGGAACTGTTGTTAAGCTCCCAGAATATGGCCAATACCAGTTCTGAAACATACCTGCAAGCTAAAGAAAAATAGAAACATAGGCAAAAAAAGAAAATAATTTGAAAAAGAGACTTGAAGGGAAACATGTATATAGAGTGAAACTGTAAAAGATTGCTTTTGTGTTGAGGACTCTGGCATTATTATGGTAAATATAGATATATATGTGCGTTTATGTGTGTATTAATACTGCTATTAAAGAACCATACAATAACATGGGTTTTTTTCTAGCAGCAACCTCTTTTATGTTGCTTACATTTCACAATGCATTATAAAAGGCACATAATGACCCAATTAGAAAGTTATACCATTCCCTTTACTGAAATCACCCTGTTTAAAGAGAGTTCAGGTAGCTCTCTGTAGTACGTAGAGATGCCTTTAGGGAACTTTAAGCAACCAGAAAGATGTAGGGTCAAAAGCATCCTAAAAAACATTACTGACCAAGTTCTTCTTGATTCCACTATCTGTTCCATGCTTGTCATAAGCATCCTCAAGCTATCAGCAAGCAGCCAGAGATACAGTTGTGCTTTTCTCCTTGTTCCAGTTACAACAAATATCCTAGAGAAATAAAATGAAATATTTCACATTGGTGTGATGACAAAGCACATGGCAAGGCTTTCACTGTATTTTGCAGACAGATCCTAGTATTTCTCCTTCACAAGAAGCTTATCTGTCTCTTCTATGAGCTGGTGCTATTTTCAACTTCAAGTCTGCTGTGGTTTCCAGGTGAGATCAATTTAATATCTTAGTCCAAGAACCAGAAGCAATTTAATTAAACCCAGCACTAATCATCAGATGAATTTAATTTTTAATCAGGGAAGTGCATAAGATATGGGAATGCAGAAAGGTAACTTAGTTCTCTTTCACATGCTAAAACTATGTAATTTAAACTCAAATGAACTACCATCCACTTGGAAAATGGTACTGAAGGAGACTGCCTTTTATCACTAGTATTATCTATAGTCATTTTGGAAAATTTTACTGAAACAATGATAAAATACTAGGAAATTACAGGCATTATGACAGATGGAGAGGTACATACAGCATTTTATTTCTGGAATATATTTTTATTTTACCACATTTACAGAAATCCATGGCTCATTTGACATAGTCCAATTAACATGCATTCAAGATGTTCCAGCTATAAAATTAAATTAGTTTGATTCAGAAGTAATAAACTTCTACCCCACAAGAACTTTGCAAAGAAAATACCCAAGCACTGCAAGGCAATATCAATCTAGCAATTTATCTTTGCCAAACTTATTTCATGATCAACAGTAAAATAGCATTCCTACTGAGGGGGCAGGGGGTGGGAACAGTCTGAAGTTAAAATTCAGACAATCCTTTTCAAACAGGATAGTATTTCTGTGGGAAGTGAGACACAAATAGAACCCAAACAAAAGCACTGAGGAGAGGTTTTTTTCACAAACCTCATGGGTGGGCAAATATTACTACAAAAACTTCAATGTATACACAAAATCTTATTTATAGTGTATTAATGCCTTAGCATTTCATATTTTTAATCAGTCACTTTAATCCAATTGTTAAAAAATGTTGTGAGGGTTAGAGATTCTTAGCTTTTTAATGTACTTTCTGTATAATTCTTTTTAATTTCTGGCTGTGAAAAAAAAATTACAGGAAGCCGACTGCAGATGGAAGCCTGGTCTTTGCTAATGACAACTGAGCACTGAGTTTGTTACAGCAGGTTTGAGAATCCTGCCTGCTAACTATATATTTTTAACACCCATTTTTAAAACACAGAGGATTAGAAAAAGTTGAAATCAGAAGTTATTATTACTCTGTGTTCAGGAGCACTTGATAGCCTCAGTCTTAGTACTTGACTGATTCTCTCTGTATTCTTACCCTTGACTGTGTCCTTGGAAGATATCTGCACCCAAACAATCCCTTTGCTTACAAGATCTTGTAAAGGAAGATGAATTTGAGACAGTGCTGCTGCTTTTAGAATTCAGGAAAACTCTTTGTGCTGGGCCTTGCATACAATGCTTACAGCATCTTGCACCTGCACTTGAGGCTCCTACTGCTGCAGCACTCCATCGCCTCTGAACATGCAGGGTGCAACAGTCTACATGTGCATTTAAACTTTCCTATGCTAAGACTGCTTGAGCTAGAGCTGCAAATGTGGTGAAGTATCTAGGGTCAGGATGTGCAGCATTGCTTTGATGTGAGGGTATAGGATCGTAAGTATATGTAGTGTAGTTATATGAGTAGTGTAGTCATGGGCGTAGCTCTTAGAACTCAGCTAGGTAAGCATGGAGGAGGAAGAAGTCTGTTTTTCTCCACAGCAAGGAACTTACTTGTGAAAGCTTCACACTATCTCTGAGGAAAAGATAAAGAGCAAGAATTGGAGGGCAGAATGATCCATCACAGATACGTCACTTATCCCTTCGTCAAAGAAAACAGATGGCTGACAAAGGACTCCTATTACGTCCATAAACCTCCTTACTAGAGGAAAACAGTTAACAAGGACGTAGAATCATAGAATCATAGAATGGTCTGGGTTGGAAGGGACCCCAAGGATCATAGAGCTCCAACCCCACTGCCACAGGCAGGGACACCAACCTCAGGCCTGGAGCTACACAAGGTTGCCCAGGGCCCCATCCAACCTGGCCTTGAACACTTCCAGGGACGGGGCATCCACTACTTCTCTGGGCAGCCTGTTCCAGCACCTCACCACTCTCTCTGTAAAAAACTTCCCCCTAATATCTAATCTAAACCTTCCCTCCTTTAGCTTTAGTCCATTCCCCCTTGGCCTGCCATTATCTACCCTTTTAAAAAGTTGAATCCCCTCCTGCTTATAAGCTCCCTTCAGGGACTGGCAGGCTGCAATGAGGTCCCCCCGCAGCCTTCTCTTCTCCAGGCTGAACAAGCCCAGCTCCCTCAGCCTCTCTTTGTAGGGCAGGTGCTCCAGCCCTCTGATCATCCTCGTGGCTCCTCTGAACCCTCTCCAACAGTTCCACATCTTGTATTGGGGGCCCCAGATCTGGACACAGGACTCCAGATGGGGCCTCACGAGGACAGAGCAGAGAGGGACAATCCCCTCCCTGTCCCTGCTGCCACCCCTCTTCTAATGGAGCCCAAATAAACATAAATTAGTTTAAACTGATAAGAACACTGCAAGCTGGAAAGACCCTCACATTAAGGATCTACACAAGTGCGAAGGACTGATGAGCTAATTAGCATGTGGAGCAAGAGCAGGCGGGTTTAGGTAATAATTATGTACAGGCATTAATGGAATATTCCTTGTTTTACTGTATCAGTGTGGGGTGGGTTCGCTGCATCGGGGTGCACGCTGCTGTGGCGGAGCGATCCCCTGTGCACCTGCGCGCAGTAAACACACCTACTTTATAACTTCCCAGTTAGAGAGTCTATTTCCATACATCAGCTTCTTTATCAACATTTGTGCACTCAAGTTTCAGCAAGGCAGCTCTAGAATAACTCCTGTTTCCATGCACTTTTTCCCAGTATCACGTTCTGTTCCTGCAGCCTTAACCAAAGAGTAGCACACAACATGTAAATATGGTAGCGATGCCCAGAGCAGAGGAGAGACCATCCCCTCAGGCAGCTCAGCTAGGGAAAATGAATCCCCTTGGCACTCATCCCACATAGAAACAGCCAGGGTGTCACAAACAGGAGTGTTTTACTTTATAAATAATACATCTTTCAAAAAATTACACTGCCCATCAAAACACTTGATCTAATCAGGATACAGTTAACTGTAATCAAATTTGTTTCATTACCTTAAAGCTAGGATTTGACAGAAAATTTACTTGATTCAGTGGGGAATTAGCTGATAAGGACATAGAGCAGATCAAATGGACTTAGCAGTGATTCAGAGTGTGTTAACTTTGCAGGTAACTCTCTTATCAACCACAACACCAGCTGTGTAAAATGCATTATATACCAAACTCCTTTCAATATGCCACATCCTTTCTGCCAAGTTTGTTTTGTTCATTCTTGTGAAAAGTGCCAGACTGGAGATACTGGAATCCAAGTCCCTATTTTATCAGCAGAACAGCAAAGAGCAACAGCAGCTCCATGCACTGCTGTGCTTCGGTCCCGCTCTGGAGTGGCTGCTTCCAGGGCTGGGAACAGCTTTGTATCCACCACAATACTTCATATCTAATTAAATATGACAGTCTCATTACCACCTTATTTTTTATTAACTTGTTACAACAACCTTACTGCTGCAACAGTAGTTACAACCAATGATCAAGATTTCTGGATACTTAGCACTGGAAACCATCTTATACATACTGGAGAGACCAAGGAGCACCTATCAACAAGCTATTTCTAATGTGGAGTAAATTCAGCTGTGTAATCTATGTGGAACATTATTATCAGTATCTCAGGATATTCAGTCCCCACATGTGCATGCTAACCACTGTTTGCAGGTAATTTTGGGAATTATTTTAATGCCACAATTAAAACATGCTATTCCTACACATCTGCTTTAATTTAGCAGTACCAGTGACTATTAATCCTTTAAAGACCTGATAGCTCATCAGACACATAGCTAAGTTAATGCAATGCTTATTCTTTTAGAATTCATTAGAGAGGTTTAAGGTGGAAGGTTTGCAAACATCTCTGACCTCAGGTGAGGAGAATGACTTTTAAGCAAAACAAAACACACAGAAGATATATAGCACATGGAAAAAAACAGTGAGTATCAGGCATAAAGTTTGCTATTAAGTGATTGGGGAGGAATAACCCACTGTATCAGTACAGGCTGGGAGATGACCTGCTGGAGAAGAGCTCTGTGGAGCTGGGGACCTGGGACCTGGGGGTCCTGGTTGATGACAGGTTGGCCATGAGCCAGCAGTGTGCCCTGGGGGATGAGAGAGCCAATGGGATCCTGGGATGCATCAGGAAGAGTGTGGCCAGCAGGTCGAAGGAGGTGATCCTCCCCCTCTACTCTGCCTTGGTCAGGCCCCACCTGGAGTACTGTGTCCAGTTCTGGGCTCCCTGGGATAAAAAAGACAGGGACCTTCTGGAGAGAGTCCAGAGAAGGGCTGCGAAGATGATGAGGGGCCTGGAACATCTCCCCTATGAGGACAGGCTGAGTGAGCTGGGACTGTTCAGCCTGGAGAAAAGAAGACTTAGGGGGGACCTAATTAATGTTTATAAATATCTTAGGCAGGGGATGCAGGGGGAATTGGCCATCCCCTTTTCAGTGTCTGTGGGGACAGGACAAGGGGCAATGGCTGTAAACTGGAGCACAGGAAGTTCTGCACCAACATGGGGAAGAACTTTTCCCCAGTGAGGGTGAGGGAGCCCTGGGACAGGCTGCCCAGGGGGTGTGGAGTCTCCTTCTCTGGAGAGATTCCAGCCCCGTCTGGACGCCGCCCTGTGCAATATGAGCTGGGGAGCTGCTCTGGCAGGGGGGTTGGACCCCAGGAGCTCTCGAGGTCCCTTCCAACCCCTGGGATTCTGTGATTCTGTGATGTAAGCAGAAAGTTTTATTTAAAAGATGCCATTTGCCTGAGTGCTTCTTATTGTCAGAGCTGGCCAGAATTTTAACAAGGGCTTCTTGAAAGAAATGAAGATTAAACAGGACATTGTACAGCTATAACTCATAAAGCCATGTTGATAGGCTACAGCCTCAGATTCTAAGATTTCAAATTCCATAATGTGAGCATCTGAGCCAAAGTATGATCTCAGCATGATCTAGAGTACACACACTTCGACATGTGTACACACAGGCATGCATATAGCAGAGCAGTACTGCTTTCATAAATTATGTTTTTAAGATTCAGCCTATATTTGATAGCTTTGCAGTTTATTCACAGGAGAAAGAGAAGTAGACTGTAAAGCAAAACAAAGGTGCCTGTTTCTTACAAGTTTCTTCAAAAATGCTTACTGTTGTGATCAACATTTCAGTTACTACAGTGAATTTTAAGTGCTTTATTGCAGTTTCACTCCCAGTTTGCTCTAACAGATCTATGGAGTCACTGGAGCAGCACAGGTGTAATCAAGGGAAGCATTTACTCATTAGCAGTTAAGGCCACAGTCACAAGTGATTTTAAGACCTACAGCACATCACAAATCATAATTGTGTTGAGCTGCTCATAGCATTTTCTTCTCCATTTTAATTTCCAGGAATAAATGAAGCAGTACTCACATTTTCCAGAGCACCTCCTTGAACATGCACACCTTTTCTAACCTGCTTTTAGGGGGTATAGCTTCCTGCTGCATCTGCCCATTTGTCAGCTTCTCATGCATGCACACCCTCCCTTCAGCCAAGCTGCCCCTTACACAGAGAATGGCCTCTGAACTGAAACTTGTCCCAAGTCAGTCTACAGATTTTTCCATTACAATGACTTAGGAGAAAAAAAAATCATTAAAAATGTACTCTCTCGGGAGCTGAGAGAAAAGGGTGGCATTTGGATATAAAAATGAATTAGAGATCATCAGTATATAGACAGAGTATTATCCTTATTAGATTATATTTTCTTGCTCTGAATAATGTGACTTGTCCCCAAGGTGTGAGCACTTGAGGAGACTCTATCAGCCATGTCTGATATGCAGTAAGGTCTTCTTATGCCATTCTGGCAGTGTAAAGGGACTTGTGGAGCATTTACTGCAACTTTAAACCACCAGAGAAAGAAAAGGAAGCTGTGATGTAGATGTGAATAAAGCCCTTTGCTTTTTATGCAGCTGTGATGGTGACAGTGATTGCATGTGCAGGTGAGCCAGCTCATGCAGGACTGTTTTCTAACAAATGCAATTTTAAAGGAGAACGAGAACTTGCCCTGGGAAAACACTACATGGAAAAATCACAGCCCTTTGATCTTCTGTGTGTGTCTTCCCAGCCATCAGGTACTCCATAGGACAAAGACAAGTAACCTAAAGGCTTGTCTTACCAGTAGAATCATAGAATGGTCTGGGTTGGAAGGGACCCCAAGGATCATAGAGCTCCAACCCCCCTGCCACAGGCAGGGACACCAACCTCAGGCCTGGAGCTACACAAGGTTGCCCAGGGCCCCATCCAACCTGGCCTGGAACACTTCCAGGGATGGGGCATCCCCCACTTCTCTGGGCAGCCTGTTCCAGCCCCTCACCACTCTCTCTGTAAAAAACTTCCCCCTACTATCTAATCTAAACCTTCCTTCCTTTAGTTTTAATCCATTCCCCCTTGTCCTGCCATTATGTAAACAGAAGATACTCACCCTTTGTTTGTCCTGCCTGCTCACATTTCATATAATAGAAAAACCAAATGCCAAACACTTTTTTCACCACTCTGCTGCCTTTACTCATTTTCCTGCTTTTTTCCTTGGAAGTGCAGAGTAAGTACACTGAACTCAGCACATCCTGACAAAGAGATGGGATTAGGTGCTTTTCCTTCATTTCATCTGTGGATGAGACACACTCCAGCACAACTCACCAGACACTTCAGATAAGAGGAGGCTGAGAAGTGAGAGAAGGACATAAATGAAATGAAGAACAGAGGCTAGAGTATTACATTTCTACAAGTATTAGCATACTTTCAGTTTGACTGTGGATTTCACAGGGTAAAATCCTCAATCCACAGCAGTTCAGGATTTGACATTTCTGAAGTATTTTCCTATTTTCCTTTAACAGATAGAGGACTTTAACATCATGTACTGAGAAGATGCATTCTGTAGATACAGAGGATACTATATGCTTTCAGCTAATGCAGTACCTCTAGTTCTAACAGACTTTATTACCAAAGTACATTTAGTCAAAACAGAACTAGAAGCAAAACCTTAACAGACCACATTGGGAACTAGAAAATGCCACTAGCCTTTGGCAGCCTTATTGTGGAAAATATTACCCAGGTTGCATGTAAAATATTTTTTTATTGGACAAGAAGCTTTTGTAGAAATGATGGTTGGTTAGTATTTTGCATGGATCTGGTTCCAAAAGAGCTTTAATATCCATTTCACTCCTACCATGAACAGACTGAAAGTACTATAACTTCACAATAGCAAAATCAACGTAAGCTTGAAGAGATTTAGCCTAGATTGATGACACAATTTGGAACCTAAGGGGAAAAAAAATGTTTTTAAAATTTCTGCTCAGTTGTCCCTTGTTTGATGTACAAAATGCATTGGAACTCACTGAAACTTTGTGGACTCCTTCCCAGGAAAGGCATTACCTTCTTTCTGAAATCAGTATCCTACTGCAGAAATTAGCAATTTTTCATGCACAAAGTACTAGGCCACTTATCCCAGACATAGATACAGACTGGGAGAAGAGCTTCTTGAGAGCAGCCCTGCTGAGAAGGACTTGGGGATTGTGGTGGATGAGAGACTTAACATGAGCCAGCAGTGGCTCTTGCAGCTCGCAAGGCCAATGGGATCCTGGGCTCCATCAGCAGAGGGGTGGCAGCAGGGACAGGGAGGGGATTGTCCCTCTCTGCTCTGCCCTCGTGAGGCCCCAGCTGGAGTCCTGTGTCCAGAGCTGGGGCCCCCAATACAAGAAAGATGTGGAACTGTTGGAGAGGGTTCAGAGGAGCCACGAAGATGATCAGAGGGCTGGAGCACCTGCCCTACAAAGAGAGGCTGAGGGAGCTGGGCTGGTTCAGCCTGGAGAAGAGAAGGCTGCGGGGGGGACCTCATTGCAGCCTGCCAGTCCCTGAAGGGAGCTGATAAGCAGGAGGGGATTCAACTTTTTAAAAGGGCAGATAATGGCAGGACAAGGGGGAATGGATTAAAACTAAAGGAAGGAAGGTTTAGATTAGATATTAGGGGGAAGTTTTTTACAGAGGGAGTGGTAAGGAGCTGGAACAGGCTGCCCAGAGAGGTGGTGGATGCCCCGTCCCTGGGGGTGTTCAAGGCCAGGTTGGATGGGGCCCTGGGCAACCTTGTGTAGCTCCAGGCCTGAGGTTGGTGTCCCTGCCTGTGGCAGGGGGGTTGGAGCTCTATGATGCTTGGGGTCCCTTCCAACCCATGCCATTCTATGATTCTATGAAGAACACCATAGTCACACATATTTTTAAGAGAAAGATCTGAAGTTTCCTTGATTCATGAAGAAGGAAGAGTATTTGGAGCTGCAAAAATTAAATTAAATCCAGGCATCTCAGTCATACTGAACAGAGTGCACAAAAGAAAGAGGGGTAATGCCATTCTCCATTGGCTAGTTTAGATGGCCACTTGTCCGTTTGTCTGTGCATGTGACATGAAGACAGACAAAACTCAAAAGGAGGAGTTTCCACAGAATGACACTGCAAAGCAATGATGATAGAGATGGTAACCCTCAACCACCTGAAGGTAAGCCCCCTGGTTTTGTGCAGATATGGGTTTTAATGTCTGTCCCTTCTCTAGACTTCTTATAACTCTGACTGTTACCCCTGCAGCAGAAGGCACGTAACTGCATGAGAGCTGTTACAGTTCTGATCCCTCCCTTACTCTGGGTATGCCTCTTTACCCACATACACTCAATTTTGTTCTTTGCAAACTGGGTCTTTCCTACTGTATGTACAAAAACTTGTCAGCCTGTGGCTTATAAATTCATTGGCCACTTTCCCTGAAACTCATGAGAGAAGGCTTAAAAATATTTCATGCTAGACACCAGGGAACCCACACAAAATAAAGTGTTTTGTGTGTATCTTTACTCTGGCAGAGACTTCAGTCGGGTTTCACGTGACAGGCAGCCAGCTACATGCACATATCCAGAAGAAACCATCCTGCCTCAGTCACATTTCAAAAAGTCCTCTGCAGCACTGATAACAGCTTTTGAACCTGGAGCAGAACCTTCAGTAGGACCCATCCTATAATTCTGCAGAGCACTTGGTGGCCACAGTTACTGAAACTTGGGCTGTGACCATTGTGTAGATGGATTGTTTCTCTCACATGCAGTCTGTTCCATCCCCAGCACTCATGCCCACAGCACCCAGGACTGCAGTGTCAGCTCCTAATTTTAGCTATCCAAGAAGCTATCAAGTGTCTTCATTGGTTTTAAACTCAAGTAATAGAACCAGAGGGAACAGTACAAAGCTGAGACAGGGGACGTTTAGGTTGGATATTAGAAAGAGGCTCTTTACAGAGAGCATGGTCAGGCACTGGCACAGAATCCCCAGGGCAGCAGTCACAGCACGGAGCTGGACTGAGTTCGAGAGGCATCTGGATCTGTGCTCAGTCCCATGCTCTGCCTTGGCTGGCCCTGTGTGGAGCCAGGAGTTGAACTCAGTGATCCTTATGGGTCCCCGCCAACTCAGGAGATTCTATGATTCTATGATAATAGCTAATTATTAAATAATTCAGTTTACAAGAGAAGACATTTTCATTCTAGGATGAAATTCAAAAGATGATTTATGATCATATGATATGTGATCCCAGTTGATGTAAACTACATAACTTCAATGCATTCAATAGAACTATTTCAGATTAGCTAAAAAGCTAGATTCAAAATACAGCCCTTTGATTAACTACCAGGCAAGCATTTAACTCATGCTCAATTTAGACAGGCTACGAAATCCTTGCTGTTCTACAGTATTAGCAGAAGCTTTACACTCTTAATCATTTAAAGCAATACAATGAGATGGTCACTGACCTGGTTGAATAATGAGTCACTGAGCTTTAGATCATACTTCAAGCAAGCTAAATTGACACTTATTCTGTGAAGACACAGCACCAGTAATTTATTCAATACTGCCACCTGTACTTCTCATAAAGGAAACACAGTTTTATCATAATAAAATATGAAACATTAGTGAGAAAAAAAGTAAAGCCTTAAAAAAAAATCTTTTGCTTAAATTTGCATCAGGGAGTATTAAAGCATGGTATTTTACCATCAACATTAACCTTTAGATTGGAGATTCTTACCTTCTGCCTTGCAGTGCTGCAAGTTCTGCACAATTCTTTCTTTTTGGAAGCATTGCCATGAGAAGCAATGATTATATTAAACAATTCAACCATTTGTTTCAAAATCATTCCTAGAAGATAAAACCACTCTTGCAGAAGCTTCTGAGTAGTTGGATAGACTGAAAGGAGCTATGGTTGAATTATCTACACCTTACATACAAATCTTTTTGTGCACTTCATCTTTTTTTATTACAGATTTTTTTTCTTTAAATTCTTATTCACAAATGCATAGAGAAAAAAAAAATGTTTCTAAAAGTTAAAATTTCCACTGCATCTGTAACTCAACTACCACTTGTCAATGCAAATGTGATTTTACACAGAGGACAAGGCTGAGTGCCATAGACTGTCCATGTGAAAAGCAGGAATTTACACTTGTAAAAATGAGTATACTGAAGGCAGCTGCTGAATAGGGTATTTTCTGCTATGCCATAAGAATAACCATCTATTCCAATATATGATTTCCAAATGATGTAAGCAGAAAAAGTTACAGGTAAATCTACTCTCAGTTATAGGCTGGAACACCTGAGCCAGAAAAATAACAGTATTTGGATGAGCTACCACAGTGCTTCTTTCTCAGTGACAGCACTAGGACCAGGTACACAGAATCACAGGATCGTAGGGGTTGGAAGGGACCTCAACAGTTCATGGGGTCCAACCCCCCTGCCAAAGCAGCTCCCCAGCTCATATTACATAGATAGGCGTCCAGATGAGACTTGAATATCTCCAGAGAAGGAGACTCCACACCCCCTGGGCAGCCTGTCCCAGGGCTCCCTCACCCTCACTGGGGAAAAGTTCTTCCCCATGTTGGTGTGGAACTTCCTGTGCTCCAGTTTACAGCCATTGCCCCTTGTCCTGTCCCACAGACACTGAAAAGGGGCTGGCCAATTCCCCCTGCATCCCCTGCCTAAGATATTTATAAACACTAATTAGGTCCCCCCTAAGTCTTCTTTTCTCCAGACTGAACAGTCCCAGCTCACTCAGCCTGTCCTCATAGGGGAGATGTTCCAGGCCCCTAATCATCTTTGTCGCCCTTCTCTGGACTCTCTCCAGAAGATCCCTGTCTTTTTTATCCCAGGGAGCCCAGAACTGGACACAATACTCCAGGTGGGGCCTGACCAGGGCAGAGTAGAGGGGGAGGATCACCTCCTTCGACCTTCTGGCCACACTCTTCCTGATGCATCCCAGGATCCCATTGGCTCTCTTAGCCACCAGTGCACACTGCTGGCTCATAGCCAACCTGTCATCAACCAGGACCCCCAGGTCCTTCTCCACAGAGCTCCTCTCCAGCAGGTCATCTCCCAGCCTGTACTGATACAGTGGGTTATTCCTCCCCAGGTGCCAGACTCTCCACTTGCTCTTGTTGAATTTCATTAGGTTTCTCCCTGCCCAGCTCTCCAGCCTGTCCAGGTCTCTCTGGATGGCAGCGCAGTGTCCTGCGTGTCAGCCACCCCTACCAGCTCTGTATCATCAGCACTTGCTGAGGGTGGGTGCTGTTCCCTCATCAAGGTCGGTACAAGTCTTAGGAACCCTTCCTTGAATCACAGCTCAAGACACAAGGTTTGTATCCCAGTCTCAATTATATCTTCAATAGTTTATGAATTCCAGGCATAATCTGGAAGCACAAGTATGCTCCATATCATAACTCATGGACATACATTCTTTGTATCAGTGCTCACTAAAAGGTTTTCACATATAAATACAGATTTTTCTCAAAAGTGAAATTTGACCATCATTTACATGTGTTTACTATGTTTTCTACCATATTATATAACTTAATTTAAATTATTTTGGAAGTGTTTAGTGTCTAAACCCTAGTTAACAAATTTGTTTCAAAAGACAGTAAAAGTATATTATAATATTGAAAATGTTAAAAATTAGCTTGTTTGGGATAAGTAAATTGGAAACAATTTCAGTGTTTTGCCACTTTTAAATACATTGAATGTCTGTTTTTCACTCAGTTTTGCATTTAGGGAAAATCTGTCCCCTTCTCAGAAAACCCAAGAAACCCTTAAAACCAAATCCACCTAAACTGGCTCAATAGAAGGTGATGGACACCAAAGTGTTATTCGTGTGTCTGAATTGCCTTTTCAAAAGGGGTGATGAAGCACCAACAGCAAAATGAGAGTGACTCCAGTGTGATGATTAGTGCAGCTAGAAGTAGACTTTAAGAAATGTTTAAATTCATACATAAACTGGAACAAGGGGAAGGGAAAGGACTGAGAACTGGGATTATTTCCAGAACACTCTCTGCATCAGACATTAGGAATTGTCAGAAGTGGAAGATCCACACTGAAATCCCCAGTCCAAATGAATCAAAGGCAGGACTGTTCTCATCTGTTTTCCAGATGCACCACTGTATGAGGCAGGAATTACACTACCATTATAAAGAGCCTCTGGGTATGGAGACAAAGTTGATGGTGAATCCATCTCAGGTATAGCAGTGTCATCAAGTAATTGCACATATATCCAGCAAGAACTTCACTGCTGAGAGACAGCTGCCTCCATGGTCAGTCAAGAGCTGAGTACGGATATTTGTGAATGCTAGTGACATATAAATACTGGCATCTAAAAGAAGATTTAGTGCCTATACATTCCTGCAAATCAACCCTAAAGAGACTTTTCCCATCTGAGGCTTTCAGAAAGAAAAGATTAATTGGTCATCAATAACATTTTTTATCTTCCTGGCAAACTCTTGCTGGACACAAAATGTGGCTAATCATGTCACTCCATTTTCTTCTATTGTTGACATGAAATATCAGATACCTCCAGGCTAGAAAGGTTTCCTCATTTTTGATATTGAGATAGTTTCAGGCAACTGAAGTAACCTCCAAACCGCTGAGTGAAATTGCCAAGGGAAGGTGCAGCAGTACCAGTGCCATTTTGCAAACAATTCATCACTACTCTTTGGTCTCTGGACATTCAGCTCTTCTACAGTCTACCCTTGATTTTTATCTTTTGTTCCTTCAGAGATAATTGAATCAGAATGTTTAATAGTTTGGCAGCAAATCTTTGACAGACACTGACCTTAGAAACAAAACCCACGACACTATCAGAGAAAAAAGTGAATAGACAATATCCTGACTGTTGCAAAACCACTCTTGAAAAGCTGCTGGAAGATAATTTAGAATTATGCCATTTAAAATACAGCCACTCTATAATCATCCTCTTCAGTTTAAATCTCATACGGTCAGTTCTCCTGAAGATGCATTGGTAAGTCTGCATTACTGCATCCTTACTGCTGGCAGGCTTTACGTGCACATATCAGAAAGAGTGTACAGACATTTATTTCTAACTTTGCTGTTAAAGTTTGCATGGTTTTGATAACTGTGCAAACCCAACTGACAAGAAATTCACCCATCACAATTCAGAGATCACTGAGGTTATAATGTTTCTCAACAGCAGTGCTCTGACTTGCAGATCTGTGCTTCAGGACCAGACAGTTAATAGGTCAACACTAACCTCCTGCTGTAGCACACTTACCTGGTGTCCCACCAGTTATTAGCAAAAGACTACCAGGATTCTGTAAAAAATGCATCAGGAAAATTGTCACCTGAAGTTAAAAAAACCCTGTATATTCCATAAAACCTTGTCAATAATGTCCTGTGAGGAAGGGCAGTCCTCAAATATTCTTAGATATTTAATTTTAGGTACAGATGTTCAGTAAATTCTGTAATACTGTGCTGGATTGGTACGCCAAGGTGCTCTACATAGCTTTCCTGAGAAGAAATTAAAGCATTTCCTGCCTGATACACATTACCATTGTTGGATTCCATTGTCTACCTCCTTCTTTAGCTTGAACATGATGTCTAATCATAGAATCATAGAATGGTCTGGGTTGGAAGGGACCCCATGGATCATAGAGCTCCAACCCCCCTGCCACAGGCAGGGCCACCAACCTCCAGGCCTGGAGCTACACAAGGTTGCCCAGGGCCCCATCCAACCTGGCCTTGAACACTTCCAGGGACAGGGCATCCACTACTTCTCTGGGCAGCCTGTTCCAGCACCTCACCACTCTTTCTGTAAAAAACTTCCCCCTAATATCTAATCTAAACCTTCCCTCCTTTAGCTTTAGTCCATTCCCCCTTGTCCTGCCATTATCTACCCTTTTAAAAAGTTGAATCCCCTCCTGCTTATAAGCTCCCTTCAGGGACTGGAATCTGTCTATTCACAACATGTAAAGTCCTTGCTTAGCTTGTCAGGTACAGCATGCTCATTGACTACATTTCTAAACAAAAAAAATTAGTAGACTGGAAGCAGAGATAATTCCAGCTTACACCCAGCATGCTAACTTAAACCATCTCAAACAATCTTCTGCTTCCTTAAATTCAATTATTCCCATTCTTCTGACAAATATAGCTATTGCTATAAAAAGTGTAACCCTGCATAAAGAGCCCAAATTTCTCTCTGATTCATTTACAGTTTGGTATAGGATGCTTGGTTTTGAAAGTTACATGAAATAACTCGTTGTGACACATTGCTAGAAGAAGCATAAGGATGCCTCAGAACAGAAACCTGATCACAGACTGTACAAAACATCTACTTGTTTTCCCTGGCTGCATCCTGATGGGGATATCCAGGCCTGGCACTTACTCACAGTGCAGAATTACCTCAGTAGTAAGTGGAATGGTTTCTGCTAACAAATGCGGTCCAGGTAGGATGTCACCCCAACGTAAGAGAAGCCGAGTCCCTGGCTACTGGTGCCAGACACTGTCATCAGCACTCACTCAACTGCACCACATAGGCTGGGGAGGCACAGAGCAGGAAGGGGAACTGGAGTAAGAGAATTTCAATGCTCTCTGATAACAAAACTGGGGAACCTCAATGCTCGAGTGCCTACTGAGAGAGTGGCAGAACACAGACAGTGTGAGAGGCAGGGCTCCCACCTATGGCCACAGCTGCGACATGCTAGTTCAGAAGCTGTGCATGGGGAAGAGCATGTGCTCAAAGAATGACAGGGAACATCCCAAAAAACCCTGCAGAGAAGGTGGGCAGTTCAAGGCTAAACTTGATAAATTATTGTTTTTTCAAATACTTAAATTTTTATTTAAATGCTATCGAATAATTGGAAGTTTCATTACCTGTGTAGTCAGATGAAATGTCATATTTACTGTGAGTGAAACATTTAAATTAACTAAATGTTTAGTCCCAGTAAAGTCCACCTGAAATCTGCACGTAACACACTTGGACTGCAATCTTTATAATCCACATATGAGATGGGATAGACTGAATATCTGCCTAGTTCTTTCTGGGTGGTGTATGAGACGTGATTAAAACCACAATAAAATTTTTTTCCTGAGTTTTTTTCTGTACATCAGATACAGAAGAATTACATAAAAGAGTTTTATTCTTGTTTGACCATTATAGGGATCTCTAATAGGGAATTAGGTGTTCCACTTTGGAAAAATACGTCACCATTACTCACTCACCATTATCACTCAGCAAGTGCTGATGATCCAGAGCTGGGAGGGGTGGCTGACACGCAGGACACTGCGCTGCCATCCAGAGAGACCTGGACAGGCTGGAGAGCTGGGCAGGGAGAAACCTAATGAAATTCAACAAGAGCAAGTGGAGAGTCTGGCACCTGGGGAGGAATAACCGACTGTATCAGTACAGGCTGGGGGGTGACCTGTTGGAAAAGAGCTCTGTGGAGAAGGACCTGGGGGTCCTGGTAGATGACAGGTTGGCTATGAGTCAGCAGTGTGCACTGGGGCCTGAGAGAGCCAATGGGATGCATCAGGAAGAGTGTGTCCAGCAGGTCGAAGGAGGTGATCCTCCCCCTCTACTCTGCGCTGGTCAGGCCCCACCTGGAGTACTGTGTCCAGTTCTGGGCTCCCTGGGATAAAAAAGAC
>VZTU01007537.1:225703-259875 GCA_013400835.1 Zapornia atra | reverse complement strand
CCCAGTGAGGGTGAGGGAGCCCTGGGACAGGCTGCCCAGGGGGTGTGGAGTCTCCTTCTCTGGAGAGATTTCAGCCCCGTCTGGACGTCTATCTGTGTAATATGAGATAGGGAGCTGCTCTGGCAGGGGGGTTGGACCCCATGAGCTCTTGAGGTCCCTTCCAACCCCTAAGATTCTGTGATTCTGTGAACAACAATGTTAAAATAGAAGATTTATGGGATGGAAGGAGAATAAGGAGGGTTAGTATCAGCTGCCAGAGAACGCTGGGAATACATAATGAGTTTCTAGTAAAAATGAAAAATTTCACATGAAAAGAAGTGATTATTTGTCAGTAAGCCTTCAAGCACATCCTCTGTGAACAGCCACAAACAAAAAACCTGGACATACAACACAGCTGTAATACAATACACAAGTTGATATTAGGCAACCTCATATGGTTAAGTAATTAAACCAGCAGAAGCATGGAGTAAACCCAGTCTGGTGTCTCTTAAAAGGGTTTATGCTGAAGTTTGTGATGCGATTAGGGGATTTTAATAAGTATTAATGATTAATTAAATGCATTTAGTGATGCCACATTTTAGATTCCTATCTTCCTGTGCATGAAAAACATGGCTATGGATCTATTTGGTTTTAATGAGGTAAAATAAATATCTACTAGAATATCTGACTGTAGTATTTAAAGTTTGGCATGTTAATTAACTAGCAACCATCTTCTCAGAAATGTGAAGTTTATCATTGTTATATAGTTTTCCAAGAGCCTTACTTTTATCTTTGCATCTTGACTATACTTTTCTGCTGAGAATTAACATAAGCAAGCCAATTATATTTCCCTTAAAAAACCAAAATAAGGCAGAGCTATTTCAAGAAAGCATTGCTATTGCATAGTATCCATACCAGCTCAAGGATGGACATCCCATCACACACAAGGTTTGGCTGTGACTGTTACTAACCTGAGACTTGAAACAACAGGCCACAAAGATGTTTTTTACATAAGACAGCCAAGATGTCAGTGCACTCATGGGTGTGACACAAGCCTGTTACCTTCCTAAACTCGTTACCAAGCTCAGATCAGCAGAGACCTGGTCTGCTAGATACTTGTGCAAATCTTCCCAGCTGCAGGTCTGGCCTTGGCTAAAAGTCACAACCCCACAGCCTAATCTACTCTCTGCTATTGAAACTATGCCTAAATTATTTATTACATGTGAGTAGTCATTTTAAAATGTCCTCCCTGATTGGGAACCAAACAAAAGACTGCTTTAGCAAGTGCTGCTACTATCCTGGAAAACAAAGGCACAAGAGACACTATTGTTTTCATTGACTTTTTTTCTTTTTAAAGCAAATATAACCTTTTTCATTTTAAAAGCTATGTGAAAAATTTCAGTCCATCAATGTGTCTACACTTTGGGTCATCTCAGCAAACTCATTGCCATATCAGTATCTATTTTCACATGGTAACATAGGTTTGTACAATTTACTTGGAAGTAGGTAGATTATCTTCCATGCTCTGTGTGTTGTTCCCAGTGACACTGGACATGCTTATGCACAAACTAGAGCATTCCCAGTGACATAATTCTTTTGTATGAATTGCAGCAAAATAATCACATGGATGTAACTTCAGCAAGACCATCTCATCTACTTGGATAAAGAGAGAAATAATATGTGTCAACACTATAATTTTATAATATCTGTTCTCTAGGAGATCTTGCTCTTTTCCCTCAAGTGAAAATAGTCCCCCAAGCTGGATGTTGAGGCCCAACCTTAGCATTTAAGCATGATAACAGAGGTTAAAGAAATTCATGAGATCACAGACAGGACTGTCAAATTTTGCTGGATTATTAGAGAACATCAAAAAACCCTAACTTGTCTGGTTAGTTCTGAGACAAATCTGTTCTCCCTGATTCAGATAGTTTATTTTTGAGGATCAATTTCCTATATCCTTGCAGCTTTCATGATACTGAGTTATTCAAACCATTTTGACACATTCAAAGAGCTCCATTCAAGTTCCTAAAAGGAATGACACTCACTGATTATAACTACTGGCAAACAGATGCACAGCAGATTAATGAAATGGTTTATGGTCTGGAAGTAGTATAAAACTCACATCAAGATTCAAGATAAGTATCACTTTTCTTTGATTACACTGGATTTAAAACAAACACATAGGCCTCATATAATGAAGACAATGGAATACCTGCAGAGAAATTCAAAGCTGAACAGGAATCACATGGAAAGCCCCCAACCACGTTCTATCTCCCAAGTTCCTTGTTCAGACTCTCCTTAGAAATGAAGCCTTTTTACTTGCTCTCTGGCTGACTCTTTTCCTGAATTTGCTTGTCTGATACTTCTTCCTTAGTTGCAGACACTGCAACTTGACTTCCTTTCCTCTGATTCTTACCCAAGTGAAATCTACTCTGTGTGAATTTTCTAACACTCCTCATGGAATTAAAGAAGGGAGCATGAGTGCCCCCTAGCAGTATGGTGCTACTGACTCAGGACAAGGCCTGATAGGAAAATACAGATGTTTTGCAGCCTCATTCAGAGACTGACAATGCCTGACATTGGTGTAAAAATCACACCTTTTATTATGAACAAATGTAATTGATGCATCAAAATTGTGCATGGAAACTTCATCTCATGTCCAGTAAAGTGTTTGTCAAAATGCACTGTGAAGTTTGTATTGGGTCCTGTGCCAGAATGACCTTTTCAATCACATCTCAAGAGATACTCTGCAAACTAAGAGCATGGACTTGTGTTCTTTTGTGGGCTTTGTGCATTTCAAACTTCCAGAAATGTGTTGGCAAATTTGATCTTGAAGAGCACACAGAGGATGTGTCAGAATGAGTTACTAGATAGCATATGCTCATAAGGGCAGGATTTTGCTGTGGTGTTGCAAACTACTTTCCTCCAAGGTGAAGAGGAAAAACCCTTGCAGTTCTGGCTTTGAACCACTGCTTCCTCTTCACAACCTGGGCACTGTCCAGTTTTTAGAGTTTGCCCTTGAAGACAGGATCAAGTAATAAAGCTAAATGTGATCCCATTTTATAAAAACTCAAATAGCTGGCATAGAATTAATCTTGCAAAAATGAGGCAGGTGATAAGTCAGATAAGAGCCAAGCCTCCTTAGTCTTATTTAGGACACTCTCAAGCCTTTAGCCAGAGAAATGGAAATCTATGAAAGGGTACCTTGCTGAATGGCAATGGACTATATCCAAAAGAAGATTAAGTCACAAGATAGGCATACTTTGATGGATTTACTCCATTAGTCTGCAGAAAAGAAGGACATTAATGTGAAGAAATTCTAGTTCAAATCAGTGAGCCAACTTAATTTGGGCTGAAACTAAGCTAGACCTCAATAGTGTAGAATAAAATTGTCCTCTGGGATTGATTTTTTGATTGTGTGGCTTAAATATTTTATAATTTACCTGATAAGCTAATTTTACATACACTACATTTTTCCTTATAAAGAAAGGAGACTAAATTCCATTCTTCTAGTCAAAGCCCTTATCTCCAAAGCACTTATTCAGATGGTACATTTCACTTGAAATTTGATTCCAGCTTCAGCTGTATTGTTTACTAATTACATTTGTTGGAGGTTTCACCCCTGCATCTGTATGAGCTGAGTTATTCACAGTTAGAATTTTATTGCACCTAAATTACAAGTTTGGAATGTTTCTTCACATGTGATTAATTTGAGTAATTGTCAAGAGTCTGCCAAACAGCCTGTGTTCACTGAGATGAGGCTTTATAAATTAGACAAGCAGTGGGTATACCAGGAGAGTTTGTGCTGTAGATAAAGACTCTGCAATAGCTAATGGTGTTTTCATGTGTAATTAGAAAATGCATTGTTCTTCAATTAAGGAAATTAATTAAAATCAAGCAGGTGGTAATCAAGGCATATTGCAATATCGTTTTCTCTAGCACATGCATTACTCTCAGGTGCTATCAATGTACAGTATTAGTTTGACAATGTAAATTTAGCTCCAGGATACATTATCCTGACTATCTGTTTCATAATATATTATTCTCCCTCATTTTTCAATTTTCTTTTCATCTAACCATACAATTAATCCCATGGAACACATAGCAGGCAGTGGCTACAAAATACAGAATTTATTAGGGGATATTTTTCCTCCTTTCCACAACAGTCCTGGTCAAAGAAAATCCTAGATTAGCAAATAACTCATCAATGAAAACTATAAATTAATTTCCTTGTTATGTGTGATGTCCTTGATTATGTAATACTCATCATCTTAAGAATGCTCATCATATTAAGACTGAAAATATCACTCAGTTTATCAGACATTTAACATTCTCCATAGAAATGTTTGACTCAGAAAAGGCATCATTTCTTATTTCCTTTCTAAACACCTCAGAGTTCCCAAGGGAAGGTAGATAATAGACCAGAAAGCCTCTGGAATGAAAAACATCTGACAAAACCTAAACATCAAACACTCAAAACAACCTGTTCACGTTTCCTTCATTTATCAACAAATGTTTAAGAATAACAGGGACACTCAGACAACTCAGGATCCATTTCCACAGTTAGAAGGGCTAAAATTTTAAAAAAATTGAAGTCACAATAGCTCTATTATTCTTTTAAACTTCAGTCATTCAAAAGTGCTTGATTAAGTCACTCAACACAGTAAAGATGTACATGCACACTCCATGCATTTCTATGATGGCAGTGATGTATAATTCTCCTATCTTCAGATTTTAATGCAAACAGATGCAAAAATGTCCTTTCAAGCTATTTTTGCTCCATTGCAGTTGGTAGCAACACCTGGTTCTTTGTCCAAGGCTCTAAATACACTCAATTTTTAACTCAGCTTGGCAGAAATCTGTTAAATATTTAAGACTGACTTAGTATGGGGAAATCAATGTTTATGACTAACATCTAACACACCCACCTACCCCACCTCAAAAAACCCAAACCAATATATAAGAGGAGTGCTGATTTTTAAAGCATTGCATAATTGGAGTCTCTTGACATGCTAAGGCATGAAAACAGATCACAAAGAGGAACAGAGAGTTTCACAAGAAACATCTACTATGACTTACCCCTCTTGCTGAAAATTCCAAGTGTATCTCAAATGCAGAGCTTAGTTCAGGCTGCATTTCACAGTGACACTTTAGGCACTGCTGAGGATCACAGGGTACATCCCAGTCATTCTCTCCTTGTATGTGAGACATTGGCCTGTGTTTATTGGGGGAAATCCCCAGTACGGGTCTCCTCCTGGTATTGGGGGAATTCCCCTAGAAAGGTCTGCTCCAGGTTTTCCCACACCCAGCTTTGCAAGAGGCTACAAAGACTTTGGTATTCTATAAATAAGCATATACTTCTTTTGAGTATTACAACCCTGAATGGTTCTTAACTGACATATTCTAAATACACAGAGAGGAATCAGCAAGAAAAATACTGGAGAAAACCAGCAGGTTTTCCAAATATCAAAAGGTTACCCTTCCTTCACCTATTTGTCACTGTGCTGCTTCAAAGTCAAGTAATTAAAAGTTTCACACCTTATCTGAATCTGTCATTATCTACTTTGAACACTGAACATGTATTCTGTTAATATAGAACCCTTACACTTTGAAAAATAATTCTTGAACTGGTGAAGCAGTAATATTGTTCTCCTTAAGGACTGGAAGAAAATAAATAGGGTTTCTTTCTAGCTTTCTTTTTTATATATGACTAATTCAAATATACCCTATGTGGTTTATACCCCCTTACACCTTTCCTTTTAAATACTTGACGCCCCCCCAAAAAACACCACACACAATTAGGCAACAAACTTCTTAGCTAAAACTATTACACTCAGACTAACAAGGCTGTGAGTGGCTGCTGCAGAGCCATACTGCTGTGATTTATAAACACCACAAGTCATTATGATCCCAGATACAGCTGTTGTAAAGTGATGACTTTTTGCACCAAAGTTTAAAGCTCTACAGAATGGCAGAGAAAAACCAAGCCTAGCACACTTTCTGTTAAGTGCTATAATTCCATCTTTATCCTTGAATCCTAAAGGCTTCTGAAATCCAAATCAGCATGGGTTTTTTGGTACTTCCATAACTACTTCATTATTATGTCAAGCTCCTGGTATCATGGGAAGTGCTTAAAATGAGAGATACATACTGTGAGAAATGAGCAGCTATTACATACATAAGAAGCTATTTGCTTTAGGTATGTAACACTTTGGCCCAGCTTTGCAATGAAGAACACAACCTGAGGAAAAATTTTGAACCACATTTCAAAACTCCATCCCTGAAATGTAATACCTGTTATTGAAGGCGCTCATGATCTGACCAGCAAATGTTTACACAAGGTTTTCAGATCATCATATTGACTGAATAATGCCAGGGTAATCTTCTAAATGAAGTAAAATGACCCTGCAAATTCAGATTGCAAGGCAACTCAACAGGCAATGATGTAAAAATTAGAGTCTGTTTTGTATGGAGTGTTTTAGCTAGCTTGCTTTTGTGAGCACGTTTTGTCTTCATCATACTGGACAGATATAACCCAGAATTAAAGAAACACAAAAGCAGACCAGATAGGAAGTTGATCTGAAGCAATACTGTATATATTATGCATAATTTTTGCTTATTTGTCCATCTGTTTCTTCTGAGCTCATTGGGCTTTATACTGCATCTTATTTGTTCTGACTCTTTTGTGACAATGTATCACCTAAAAGGTCTAGGAAATTCCCCAGAACTGTAGACACATTAATATAGAACTCAGAATATGAAACATTTGATAAAACTACAGAAAATGCAACAAAATAACCCTTATTCTTCCAGATTATCTGTATACAATGAAGATATAGAAAGATGACAGGAGACACTCCAGGAATAACCCTTTTTTGGCAAAAGAGAAGATTTGCCTCCTCCTAACTTCTCCAACTGTTCAGGCAATAGAAATTAAATGATCCCATAATAATGAGATTCCCTTCCTGCTCTTCTAATAGAAACCAGTTTATCACATTTAGTAAAGGTTACCAAAAGTCTATAGCATATATTTTTCTGAATGCCACCAAGAGGACAGATGATTGTAATAACACCTTAGAAAATAATAAACCTTTGACCATAAGGAATCTATAGGCCCAACTTTGCCTGTTTCTGTTTCTCTTTCTAAAGAGTGAAAATGATGCAATAAATCAAAATGGAAATAGAGAATAGAGCAGCAAATCTGTCCCTTCTCCTCCCTATTCAATCTTTATGTGCCTCAATGCCAAATCCATTGTGGCCAAGTAGATTTTCTACAGTTAGTTAAATGGACAAGAACAGATCACATATATACTTCTCAGTTAGAAACACTACTGACCCCCACTCCAGTTCTTATTTCTCTAAGGAAAGAAAATTTTTTAGTGTGTAAACTGAAGGTAGAATTTACAGATTGATTTAGTTCAGCTGCCAGAATAATCTAAAAAAAATAATGTTAGGAAGAAAATTAAGACCAATGAACACAGATCCATTTCCACACAACACTAAACATGAGCACTTGGTTTTAAAAGAAGCTAAGGGGTCCTTCCCCTCTAGTGTTTCTTATTCCTTATGTACTAAACCTGAATGATTAACAAGAAAACTAAAGCAAGGAAAAGGAATGGCTCACTAGAGATCAGAAGTCTGGTACTTCCGTCCCCTGGGTAAACAGGACATTCAGTATAATAGAATGGAAGGAAAAGGATTTCATTTTCTCACTATCTCAATGCAGTTCAGCAGTAGAACAGCTAATAAATGAGCGATTAAATTCCCTACAGTTTGAGGTTAGGCCAGAAAAAAAGAGTTTTGAGAAAAGTGGAGAGTGTCATACATAAACTATGCAGCAGTAGCTGAACTCAGAATTTGCCTTGTTATTTGCCACTTACTGTTACTGTTGTGACATACTGAAAAATGTCTTCCCTATTGTACCCTAGAGAATATATCACCTAGTCCTACTGCAATCAAATGAGCTTTCAGACCTCTACCAAGGTCTTCCAGATTATTAGAGGAAACAAAATGGGTTATAGGCATTTTAATTCAGTCTTACTCTTTTACAGCTTCCTATCTGCCATCTGTTAACTAAACCAGAGATCTTAAATGCTGCTATAGATTCAAGGTAACTTTCTACTGCACCCAGATGTCTCCTTTGAAAAGATGTTACCAATTAAGTAACTACCAGTTCTATTTTAACACATTGCAGGCTGCAGACTTTGTTTCACATTAGTTACTAATATATGATTACTGTCCACATCAAGATGCATATGGGTGTATTCATTTTCAGGCAATCACATACATCAAAGTATTTCTGTGTTTGTTAAAAGAAATTCTACTGACTCACAAGCAAAATTTGTCATGACCATTATGCTCTTAGCTCATGATCCTGGGAGCTTTCTGGCTACTTTTTTAATATTAAACACAGTGCTAGGCTAATCTTTACTTTGGCTGTGATTAAAACTTGCAGCTGCAACCCATTTCGATAAAACAGAAAAACTTCCCATTTCTTCATTCTCAGTTTGAGATGCCCCACAGGTCTCTGGGGGGGGAAAAAATCATTTCAGCTGAAACAAAAACTAAATGAGGTTGTCAACCTCTTTTGTGCTTCTTTTAAGTAATACAAGGAAGTATCCCTTGCAAGGTAAAAAAAAAGAAAAGAACAATATTGAATGAGAAAATGTTTTTCAACAGGGTGGTGAGAATAATTTAGCAAGTGTCACTTTAGCTTTTTCAGACTTTCACAGACAAAGTGCATCTTGCTGACTGAAGATGAATCTAATTCTTTCGGATGGCTGCTGGAACCACCAGACTCCTCTAGTATAAGCACACACACACAAATCTCATGTAAAAGCCAGTGCAGTTAATCACCTTTCTACTAGTTCAGAACAAAACAACTGGCACTTACTTCGATAAAATGGCTATAAATAGATGTTCTTGTCAACACTCACTCTGATGCTATCCTGGAGAGAAGCTTCAACAGGGGATAAAAAGGGTTATACTTGGTGCCCCACTTTCAGAACTATATGCTCATTGCTGGAGCCACCACCTCTCACCTTTGTGAATCATGCCACTTGGGCTATGAAATTCAATAAGGCTCCAGATGGTAGGTCACATCCACTAGGAACTGTAGATTTAACCCAAACCTCAGTTACAAGCATACCTTCTTTTAATAATACCTGCTAACAGTTATTTTAATTTCTGTGGTTTTTAATTCACACTTAAAGTTTTTTCTAGACAACAAGCTTTTCTAGGCTAGGTTTGCAGCTTGATTAATGCCAGAGACAGGTATGCCATTGCTGCTTGCACTGCAAGAGCCTTTGCATAGCAGCTTGTGTGAGCACCTCCACAAAGCAGTCCTAGCTTGGGTTGATGGGATGACTGATAGTCCTCACCACAGAGCACACATACAGTATGCAACCAGAAACATACTAGTGGAATTAGTGATGCTCCCACCTGATGCTGTGCTACTTCCCCAAGTGATCAGGTGCCCTTTTACACACTGTGTTGCTTACCTGGCACAGGCTGGGCGCTGCCAGTTGAGGCAGGTCTACACTGCACCACCGACCGAGCAGATGCGCCTGCCATTATTTCCGGTGTTCCTGAGACTGGGACTAACAAGAAGGGGCTGTAGGCTCCCAAGAACATCAATACACTACTAATCACAGAATCACAGAATCACAGAATCTTAGGGGTTGGAAGGGACCTCAAGAGAGCACCGTGTCCACCCCCCCTGCCAGAGCAGCTCCCCAGCTCATATTACACAGGGCGGCATCCAGACGAGACTTGAATCTCTCCAGAGAAGGAGACTCCACACCCCCTGGGCAGCCTGTCCCAGGGCTCCCTCACCCTCACTGGGGAAAAGTTCTGCCCCATGTTGGTGTGGAACTTCCTGTGCTCCAGTTTACAGCCATTGCCCCTTGTCCTGTCCCCACAGACACTGAAAAGGGGCTGGCCAACTCCCCCTGCATCCCATGTCTAAGATATTTATAAACACTAATTAGGTCCCCCCTGAGTCTTCTTTTTTCTCAGGCTGAACAGACCCAGCTCACTCAGCCTGTCCTCACAGGGGAGATGTTCCAGACCCTTAACCAACTTTGTCGCCCTTCACTGGACTCTCTCCAGGAGGTCCCTGTCTTTTTTATCCCAGGGAGCCCAGAACTGGACACAATACTCCAGGTGGGGCCTGACCAAGGCAGAGTAGAGGGGGAGGATCAATACATTAGCAAGTTTATTTTTGTGTCTTCAGAATGAAAGAAACCAACGTCTGAGGTAATTTCTAATTGGTCTCTGCTGCAAACCTACTGTCCATGAGATTCTGGGCCTTCCGCAGTAGCAAATCATGCTTCACTGGGCAGAACATCCATTCCGACTAATCAGTGTTTTCAAACACCAGGGTCAAAGCGGTTTTACTGTCCTTCGTTTCCTCATTACGCTGAACTAGAAGCAGAGTAACACAGAAATGTTTCAGTGTCCTTCTATTGCCATCTAGTGCTCACGTCCTGTAGCCGCGGGTATGTCTAGTTAAACCTGTAGTTCTCAAGCCAGCCTTCCAACTGGCTATAGGTCCATGGGCTATTTCTAGGAGATTTCTAGAAACTGCATTCGCTCTCAGCAGACTTAAATTTTCATCTCAGTGGACCATTCCTCTGGGAAAATTTTACAGGTCAAAACATCAAAGAACACTGATAATCCCTATCTATATACATATGCATTTAGAGTGACAGGTACATACATAGTGTGTGTGTATGTGCAGTCTGTCACTGTATATCTAAAATTCACCTGCAGCCTCCAGATAAAACCCTAGAATGCAGCTTTTGCACAAGCAGACTGTTTGTTCTATTTACCTCTGCACACATCACAACTTCCCCTCCATATTCCAACAATATTAATTCAACTACAAAAAAAACCCATTAAATTGTCTTAAATACAAAGAGATTTTAGTGTGTATTTCACAAATCTTCTAAATATATGAAGTCAGGGTTTTTTTAAGGTCTTTCTACTACCTTGAAATCTTAACATAAAATTCAAAAAGATGCATGTGATTCTGATATAAACTATTGCTTTATGAAGCTGGAACAATAAGAAAATTGGTTTGTATTGGGAGAGCTGAGATCAACTCACAATTTTGTAAACAGTCATGTTATATTTCTCAAGGTTAACTTTTTAGGGACACCTCCAAAACCTCAGTTACTGTTTAAAAACTCTACATTTAAAAAAAAAAACCCAAACCAAACCCCTATGGATTAGTGCAGATTATATTACATTGTGTGCTCTTATAAAAATGTTGCATTCCAAAATTCAACCAGTTTTTTTCCTCTGGCATTCAATTCATGCTGAAACTGTCCTTTGGAAACATGCTGGAATAAGGATCAGAGGGTATTACTGAACTATCATTTACTCTGACCTTTTTCCTTCTCACTGTATTAGCAGGAATGGAAGGGACAACAGAAGTCCATGAATCACATCTCTGTCAACTACCACATGATAAGATTCTCCCACACAGAAGTGTTCAGTGTCTGTGAACTCTCCCTGTGTTTGCAAATGGAGTCTGAGTTGAATTACTTAACCTACTTCTGCCCTTCCTGGCATCCAAGCTGCCTGCCTTTCGTAAGCAGTTCCTGTTAGTGTTCCAATACCCTTTCCACTTACTTTCAATGTCCTTATTTGGATAAACAAGAAGACATTCCTGAAAAAGAGTGTTTGTCCACTTTCACCTTCTCCCCAAAAGATAGCATCTCACTTAAAACCCCAAATATTCAAATACAATAGGTTTTAATGTTATGGTTCTGCTTTGGTTTAATCTAAAATCACAGAATCCCAGGGGTTGGAAGGGACCTCGAGAGCTCCTGGGGTCCAACCCCCCTGCCAGAGCAGCTCCCCAGCTCATATTGCACAGGGCGGCGTCCAGACGGGGCTGGAATCTCTCCAGAGAAGGAGACTCCACACCCCCTGGGCAGCCTGTCCCAGGGCTCCCTCACCCTCACTGGGGAAAAGTTCTGCCCCATGTTGGTGTGGAACTTCCTGTGCTCCAGTTTACAGCCATTGCCCCTTGTCCTGTCCCCACAGACCACTAAAAAGGGGCTGGCCAATTCCCCCTGCATCCCATGCCTAAGATATATATAAACACTAATTAGGTCCCCCCTGAGTCTTCTTTTCTCCAGGCTGAACAGTCCCAGCTCACTCAGCCTGTCCTCATAGGGGAGATGTTCCAGGCCCCTAATCATCTTCGTAGCCCTTCTCTGGACTCTCTCCAGGAGATCCCTGTCTTTTTTATCCCAGGGAGCCCAGAACTGGACACAACACTCCAGGTGGGGCCTGACCAGGGCAGAGTAGAGGGGGAGGATCACCTCCTTAGACCTGCTGGACACACTCTTCCTGATGGATCCCAGGATCCCATTGGCTCTCTCAGCCACCAGTGCACACTGCTGGCTCATAGCCAATCTGTCATCAACCAGGACCCCCAGGTCCTTCTCCACAGAGCTCCTCTCCAGCAGGTCATCCCCGAGCCTGTACTGATACAGTCAGTTATTCCTCCCCAGGTGCCAGACTCTCCACTTGCTCTTGTTGAATCTCATCTGGTTTCTCCCAGCCCAGCTCTCCAGCCTGTCCAGGTCTCTCTGGATGGCAGCGCAGTGTCCTGCGTGTCAGCCACCCCTCCCAGCTCTGGATCATTGGTGTAGTTGCTGAGGGTGGGTGCTGTTCCCTCATCAAGGTCGTGATAGTGCTAATGAAGTTCTTTATAAAGATGATTCCATTACTGAGCATTTCAAAATTTGCCCCTTAAGTCTCCAGAAAGGTTTTATGTTTCAGAGACAGAAAAATCTTTAAGCAGTATTTTCACTAAGTGTCTTTTTGCCTGTGTCACTGACTGACCTCTTTGCAAATCAGTCTGACCCCCAAATGATTCAAGTTGCTTTCCTATGTTTTGTCAATCACTTTTTTACATGCTTAAGGCACCTGAAGTTTTTCCCCAGGTTTGCTCTAGAGTAAAAACTACCTTTATTCTAAAGCAATAGCTATCACTGCAAACGTAACACTTGATGTACCACTAGTGTCTCTAATAAATTTTAATTTCACTGCTCCCACTGAGTTCCAAACTGAAGTCACTGTACAGACTTTCCCCCATGATTCAAATGGTTTCTACAGCCTCTCTCCTGCCTCTGGTTCTCAGACCATTGCATTTAATTTAATTTCTCCCTTGTTTATTTTGTTGAAATTCCTTTAAGGACCCATAGGGCATCAGTCAGTTTGCTTCATCCTTTTTCTCCTGAGCCAAAAATCTTGCTACATATGAAAAATGGTTCTCCAAAATTTTAAAGCTTATTTCAACTTTAAAAGATATTAATTCACTGAGGAGTTCTGCTAAGGTTGCCCTAGCTATTAACCAGATTGTTGTTTATGAGCCTTTGATTTCTCCAGAACATGCTATGCTTTATTAATCAAACAGATTACATCAGGACAGATCCAGAATTCTCAGCAGAGTTACTGAGACTATTTCCTAGACTCTGGTGGGTTTTAGATCAAATTCTTGATGATCACTTGTTACACATGTGTTTGGTTTCCAGAGACTGAAATTTAAAATTCTGCTCTATAATAAACATTACAGATTGAAAAGACATCAGACAAGCTAAATGTTGGTCCACTACTCTTGCAGCTGAACCTCAAATTTAATTCTGTCCTTTTCCCAAAGAGGGTAACTGTATGCCATATTTGCTATACCACATCTAAGACATTTCCCTTGCAGCAGTCACCACTTTATATATTAGCAATTCATAGAGACATTTTACATCTGGAATGTCTATTGAGATAAGAGGACTCTGAGTACTCTGCAACTTCAAGAATCATTCACATAATCTATCAGTCCTATCAGCAGAAAGTTGGCTGCTTTCCTCACTGGCTAAAACATGATAACATGATAAACAGCTTTCACCCACATCAGTGAGGCTGTTCTAACCCCTGGGCTAGAGGGAATACAATGGCAAGTCTTTCTCAGCAGCCTCTGCTGCAACTTTTACACCCTGTATGAAATGCTGTGTTGCAACATATATAAAACATTTACTGGGGCATTAGAGAGAGCTCAGATATCCCTCTGTGTAGTCCTAACCACAAACACATGAGCTTTAAGGAAAGATGCATCCTCTTTCTACAGCTAGTTCTTCTCCTTTGCATCACACCAAAATTTAAGCTTTTTCCTGAATCACACAAGGTAGGGGGACCAAATGGCTGAGGTTTGCTATTGCCAAGAAGCCTGACTGCCCTAGAGCCTTGATAGAAACATCATCGCTCAGCTGAGTGCTGCATGACAGATGAATGGATTTACATTCAGACCTAAAAAATAAAAGACATCAACTAGAAGGGGGGGAGGTGATACCTAGGGAAAAAAAAAATCAGATTTTACAACAGCATCCTGCCCACTAAATTAAGTAATTTCTCTTATGTTCTCTGTGAAATGCCATTCTACAAGATTCTAGGTCACAAGGAAATGTTTCTGCCCTGTAACTCAGGTTGGAATGCAAAAGATCAAAAATACATGACAGTGAGAGATGATTCAAAACATTTTGGAAGGACCCTAGAGTGTACTCCTGCAGAGTGCCAAGGAAATCTTTTTTACTATCCTAGTCCCATAAAGCAACACTGTGACTTGTACAATCAATGTCATTTCCCCTTTCGAGATATTTCATATCATAGAATCATAGAATCATAGAATCATAGAATCATAGAATGGTCTGGGTTGGAAGGGACCCCAAGGATCATAGAGCTCCAACCCCCCTGCCACAGGCAGGGCCACCAACCTCCAGGCCTGGATCTACACAAGGTTGCCCAGGGCCCCATCCAACCTGGCCTTGAACACTGTCAGGGATGGGGCATCCACTACTTCTATGGGCAGCCTGTTCCAGCCCCTCACCACTCTTTCTGTAAAAAACTTCCCCCTAATATCTAATCTAAACCTTCCTTCCTTTAGTTTTAATCCATCCCCCTTGTCCTGCCATTATCTACCCTTTTAAAAAGTTGAATCCCCTCCTGCTTATAAGCTCCCCTCAGGCCTGGAAGGCTGCAGTGAGGTCCCCCCGCAGCCTTCTCTTCTCCAGGCTGAACCAGCCCAGCTCCCTCAGCCTCTCTTTGTAGGGCAGGTGCTCCAGCCCTCTAATCATCCTTGTGGCTCCTCTGAACCCTCTCCAACAGTTCATATATTTTACTGTAAGTCCTGAGTTGTTCTGGGTTTTTTATTGTTCTCTTTTCAGCCAAAGTTTTAAAAACTCACACTAGATGGTGCTTTCTGATGAGAAAACCCTAGACCCCTTTTTAAAACATTCTCCTGCTGCACCACTGGAACGAAATAAAATGAGCACTGCAATTATTGCAGGCTTTAAAAAACCATGCCATCAGATTCCCAGCACCTGCTCTATTTCTAAGGAAAACAAATTCATTACAGAATCATTAAAGTGTAAAATGCAGAATAAAATTAAGTTCCATAATGCTTCTTTTTTCACTGTATAAAACTCCAGTGTAACAAAGTTAATGTGTTTTGTGCATATTAAACACATCAAAATAGTGACTGCATGAGTAAGATACTTTATTTCTATTAAGTATAGACATTCTGTTTACATAAAGTACTCAATATTAGTAAATAAAAATAATCTTTCTTCATGCAAGTGACAGTAAATTCTGCTACTACCTGAGAAGTAAGAGGGGAAAATGCTTTTATAAATTACGAGCAGGTATAAACAGCTTACTAGAAATGCTGAGATAAAATAAAGAAGAATTGTCTCATCTCTGTTAAAATGAAGCTTGCTGTAGTTTGCCTGAACCAGTGGCCCCTGATCTGTGGACATGGTCTTTTTTTTACATTTTCATTTGGTCAAAAGGAGAGCATGCCGTAGGAAAGACACTGTAGGCAAGGTTAACAATATGATACTTTAAAAGAGCTCATGTCTTAAACTCTCACACATTCCTAGTAAGTCTCTAAGCCTCATATGTGTGTCATTTTTCATTAGATTAACAAATTCTCTCCCAACAGTCACCAAGTATATTCACTCAGAATGGAAAGCAAGTTAGTTAAATATGAAGACCAATTACTACTGTAATGAATCGGTGCTGTAAGTTACCAGACTGATGAGTTGGACACAGAACGAACATGAACTAATTGCATCCAACCAAAGCACAAGCTGAGCTCTATATAATAGCTAATCCTGCAAGGAAGGCAAGCACTAACAATTCACAGTATGCACTTGGGGCCATACCATGGCTGACCTTCCCACTCAAAGCATTAAACTGCTCTCCACAGGACCTGAGGCACTGCTGAAAGTTCGGATGGCTACAGAATGCCTCATGCCCTCCACACTTACAGATTTGTTTAAGAGGGATTAATTGGTTGTGACTGGAGTGAACTACTCACAGAAGGCCTGAGTCTGTCAGCCTGGCTGCGGCAGAGCTCTCCGACGTGCGCAGCCCCGCTCCTTCCCAGGAGAGCCTGCACAGCAAAGCCCTGCACAGAACAGGAGGGCAGAGCTCCACTCTGAAGTAGTGGGAAGGAAATTTCATTCTTAAGACTCAAAAGGGCTTTTTGCTGATTAATTATATCAAATTGGTTAATTATATTATTACGCTGCACCTTGGATTAGAAATCCTACAGAGCAACACTCAAGAGGCAAAACACCTCCAGGGAGCTCTGGGAGAGAAACACTCGCTGCTTGGGAAGATGAGTTTTACATCTACATAGGACACCTCTTCAGAGACCACATGGACTCTGCCTCCCACTCCTCAGATGGGGAAAACTCCTTCAAGAAAATTTTTTCAAGAATGACAGAAAAGGAAAATCAGTTTTTAATCACCAAACTCAAATGCTGGGCAATATAAATTTGGGGAGTTTTCTGTAAGAAAAAGCATCAGAAAATGAACATTTCTGGAGTACAACACTACAAAGTTTCACCACAGTTCCAGCAAACCTGATTTTTTTTTTACAGTGAAGTGTTCATTTTGTTAAACTTCTATTTAATTTTAAGTTTCCCCTCATAAGAAGACAGTGATTGTCTTCAGGTCACATGAATCTATTCTGAAAAACTTGTTGCATTCAATCTGAAGTTCCCTTTGGATCATTTCATCAAGTGCCAATATTCACCAAAGGTGCCAGAATATATCTGCTTTCTATTTTGCCCACAGCCAGAGCTTCCTGAGTAGACTAATTGTCCCAGGATTCATCAAAGACTCCATTTTCCAGATGAGCTCCAGACAGCATCCCTGCTGTGCCATCCTGTGGCCCTACCCACAAAAGTACACACAGATATGAAACTTCAAAATAACACAGCAGTAGCCCTTATCAACACAGTATGATGTCAAACACAGCTGTTACAAAATGGTTCTGTGATGCTGAGAATCCCTCCAAGGTCTCATTATTCATACAGAATTTGAAAAAAATATGTTGTTGATTTTAGCAAAGAACCAATTACTTATTGTAATCACAAATTGACTGAAGACAAATGTTAAAATACCCTCTGAGATCAAAATTCTTCAGTTAGACCACCAAAAAGTAATATAAAAAAAAGTAGAAAATAACATAGAACATGCAACTCTATTTAATCTGCTTTAACTTCTTCACATAAAGAGGCAGAAGTAGAAAGCCAAACTTGTGGCAGTATCCCAGATACAGAGCCACTGTACAAAAAAGTTTTTGCCATTCTCCAATGTTTTAATATCTTATCTCATAGCATTTAAAATTGAGCAGGTAAAAATTAAAGAGAATTCTATCTGTGCATGAACCACTTGGATACAGAATACTTGAGAACCTCTGAGAAAGTGAAGCTTTCCCAGAAGCACCTTCTGCAAAGGAAACGGTGCAGACAGATGCCTGATTCTGATCTCATTTCCACTGTTATATATCAGCAATGGCAATATATCAAGTAAATGATACCAAGACTTGAAAGAAATGTGTGAAATATGTAATTTACAGAGATTTCTTAATAAAACAGTTCAGCCCTATAACTAGCCAACTCGAAGACAAAAGAAAACAACATTGCATAGCAATAATTCAGCTTTCTCCTTCATCATAGGTCACATAAATAAAACAAGCTAGAGAAGCATCTTGGACACTATGTTCCAGAATTATAAATAAATCTAAAACTTGATAAGTAATGATTCCTTTAAGCATGAGTGAATGTGAAAGGTCACTTCACTTTACCAAACATCTGCATGAACATGTACCACATAACAGCAATTCTCAGTGATTTAAGTGAAACAATAGAGTAGTTCTGAAATGAAAATTCCACTGTGACTGAGTTTGTGTGCATACTTGGCCTGTAAAGATGGTAATAAAACTTTAAGGTTGAAGACACTTGAACTAGCCATGTTCTCTAATTTTCTTCTTTTTACAAGCTCATGTGTTACACAGAAAACTCATCTCATTCCTTTCACTGTCCAACACTTTCCCAGCTTAGCTGTCAGGCTGCCTACCTGGGGTAAGAGATGGACAAGTTGCCAGAACCATGACCTTCTCAGTGCCAATGGCACCTATGGCAGGATTAAAGTAGGAATATAGCCAATTCTTTGCCACTTATCTTACACATGATCTCCCTGCTTCCTCACATTCCTCAGCATCTACACAACAAAACTAAGAAAGCAACAAATAATATAGCAAAGTTATCTTTCTTCAGAAGGTTTTTGTTTCTTTTGTTTTTTTCATGAGGACAGAACTGTAGCCTCCAAGAAGTTCATACAGACCATTTCTCCTCTCCTTGCTAGCTAAGCTCTTCCTGACACTGTTGTCAGCACTAAAATACTGTTGTTCAAATGTTTTTCTTACTTCCATATGGAGTGCATAAAAAGTCCAACCAGCCAACAGAGTCATTGTCTCATTCACCCTTCAGAGTAGCTGCAGTTGACATCTGTTAAAAATCTGGGTGGAAGTAGACACATTAAAGAAATCATTTCTAAGACTGAGTGCCCCTCTAGGAGAGGGGGAATTACCACTGAGCAAAGAAAGGGAAATCAGTGGCTTTACAGCACCATTGCTTCTACCCCTCCTTAAACCTGAAAAGCTGCTTTGGAAACATCCTAAATGGCACTCTGTTGGTTGGCAGGGGGGCAAAAAGGTAGATTGATTTGGTAAGTCCCTTTCCAACAGTCCATGGAACTGACAGATTTCGTGCAGTCCCCATGGGATGTCAGGATAGGCTCCCTTCGTTTCTTCTGCTTCCCAGCTACATGCCTTAGCCCAGCTACCTGGCAATGTGAATTGTGAATTGTGCTGGAAATCTTTACATTATAACATCAAAGGAGTTAGACCATTTCTCCATCCCTCCCTTATTTAATTATTTTTATCTCCAAACATCATTGGTTTTTAATAATGTCCACCTAACTCTGCAGTTCACACTTCTGTCTTCCTTCTCAGTGGCTCACTGCAAGCTTTTACTACAGAGCAGCAGAATTACAGATTGATGTATGATTCATTCTCTTATTCTTTATAGTCATTGTTCTATTAATTATGGGGAAAGTAAACAAGCCACAGACGTATTATTTCTTACATCTAGTTAAATCAAGGTAATATCTAGTAGGAGTACACATGTTTTACTATTTTTCCAAACTCCTTTGCACAACTTGATTTCATTTTTATCTTCTTAAATGGATATTTGTCTTGGAATCAGGGGTTTCTGATTCTGAAACAAATATACAAAACTACTTAACTGAGAGTAATAAGCCACAGTGGCCACTGGTTCATGGTAGTAACTGAATATATTTAAAACAAGCTCATTGGAACAATGTATTTCAGTTAAGAAAGCTTCATGATGGAGAATTTGGCTAAGACAGTTAGAAAGCCCAAAGGAAGAACTCTGACAATCATAAAGTAATCCCCTGGGCTAATATAACAATAGCAGTCAAGGAAAGTTTTATCAGTTTTCAGCAGAGATCTCCCTTATGCTACAATAGTGATGAAAAATGAAGGGAAATTGCATTCCAGCAAATAAAGAAACCAGCCATCTGTTTAGAAACTGCTCTATCAAGTAGTTTGTGGTCTGTAACTGAGGTAAGTGAAAGACAGTGCTGTTCTCAAAGTTTTTAAAAAAAAGAAGCTATGACTCAAAATAAAGTTAAGACATATCTGATAAATCCACACCATACTTATCTATTGGGTATAGTGACATGAGGGTCTAACCCACTTGATCTAACAGATTTGGATAATGCATGCTCTGAAGCATTCATTTCTGTTTCATTCTAAATACTGAAGATTGAAAGTACTGAAGAGAAAACTAATGACAGGTGTAGAGATCACTCGGGGCAAGGAGGCATCAGGAACAACTGTTTTCAGGGACACTGTTAGCATGGTGTGAATTAAGCTTAGCACTGTAAAAGGCAATGATGTGTACAGATGAGGTCCCTTAGAACAAGAGGATGTATAGCTAAAGTAGAAAATCTTAATAGAGAATGTCAAACAGCATTTATTTCTAACAATGAATGTCTAGCTCCCAGGCTCACACGTGTGCTCCTGTATTACCAATAGCCCATTTCAAATCTCTGATACCAGAGGAACCCAATTCAAGATTGTCAGAGACATAGTCCACATTCTCAATCCAACCCCCCAAGAATCACCAAAGAGACCTCACTCTGCCCATCACTGGGCTGCCTGTCCCTAGCAGCACTGAGTTCACATCACACCAGCTCCTGTGGCTGCAGAGACCAAGCACTAATTAAAAAAAAGTGGTTTCTGTGGTGTGGTGGAGGGCAGATGGCAGCAGCAGCTGGAAACCTTTGCAAAATGTACATTCTATAATTATCAACAAAAAACCCCTCCAGTATACACAGAAAAAACAGCAGAAACCAGAGCTGAACAACTAGTCTGGACATCATAAATGTATGAGAAGGACTGTTGAATCAGAGGATTGTACTGTCCCCAGAGCAGGCCATGCAAAGGCTCACCCTAAGCGGGAACGCTCCTAGCACAACACTACACTTTTGGGAGTTCTGTGAGGGTTTCTAGAACCCAATAAAAAACCCCCTAGTGCAACCTCATGCCTCCTTCCAATTTTATTTTAGCAAGCAGAAAAAGTGTGTACAATTTTAGGAAGAGATAAATGCCTTCCTAGATTTCAGCTGTACTCACGCTGCCCCTGAAATTTAAAGTGTGATCACCCCCATCATACAACTGCAGGTTTCTATTTTTACTTTTCCTTTTCTTCCAAAGCACTTCTCAGTCTCACTAACCTACTTGCCTTGATTACTTGTGGGAGAAAATCCATGCCCCAGATTCATTACTGGCTCTGTAAAGGAGAACCACAACTTGTTTGAGACATTTTTATTAGTCGAGGTCAGTAAGCATTTCCTAGTTGGACTGTCATCCGCAGACACAGCATCCACATAGTAAAGGTTACTGTTATATGGAAGATTATGCCAAAAAATAGCAGTATAGTCACCAAGAGATTTAGAACTATTACATCAAAAAATTAGTTTCTCTTCTTTGAGTCTCCAGATGAGCAGAACAGGAATCAAACTGATTCCATCAGGCACAAGCCCAAGTCCATGCTTCTTGACAGTCAAAGAAGCCTAACCAATCTTTCTGCAGGAATATAGTTTCTTTTCTACACTTTTGCTGCTGATTTTCCACAAGGCAAATACTTTCTGCTGTTATATTGCACTGCAGGTGGGAAAGCAGCAGACACAGACTGAACTTTTCCTGTGTTTGTAGTGGAGGTAATGAAGGGGAACTATGCTTCATAGACGACGGAACAAGTCTCCCAGTGAGACTGAAAACAGAGGATCCATCAAGTCAACACCACACTTATTTTTTAACATCTCCATTATCTGTCTTTAAACACACATTTTAAAAAATCCAAACCTTAAACTAGTTTGTTACAACAGAACAGACAGCATAAATATTCAGAAAAGCATACATGTACTGGATTTTTGAACAAATAGCAAGCAAGGCCTGACCAAACTGATCACAGTTCAGTCTCTTTTCCTGAATTAATTTTCTTAAGTGTGGCAGTTAATATGCTTGGCCAGTGCAGTACAGCCTCAGTGGGCCCTGAGGAGTCCCTCCTGGCAGAACAAATTCCAACCACAATTAAGTCATCAGTTCCAAGAAACCACACTTACAGGATGATCCCAAACACAGAAGTGATGGGAATGGCTGAGGGAGCAATGCTGCGTAGATTATATCTTCCCGTACCAGCTGAGGCTGACAGGGTCTTTCACAACTGGCCTATCTCAAGATGAACATGGTATGCAAAAATATAAACTAATCCCTATTAAATTATAATCCTACTATTAACTAGGTCAGTTTTGGTGTTAGGCTAAGAATTTGGAACTGTAAAAGGTATCATATGTGAAAATGCACATCAACTTCAGGCTGGGAATTTGGGATCTCTTGCAGAGGGGATTCACAGAGTTTGCTCCCTGTGGCTTTGAGCCATACTTTCCACCATTCATACTCTCCCAGCTTCTCAAACCTGACAACTCATACAATACTACCCATAACCTACAATAAAACAGTCCACTGCATCCATTCCAGAAAAATAAAGATGAGAGTTTCTGCTGGTAATTCTTTTTCTTCCTCAGGGCTCTGCTGAGGCAACAGTTATATTGTGTTCATTCACTGATACCCTTTTATTAGCATCTTCCCCTTTTTACAGACAATTGTTATTCGATCAGACTACATTAAATATCTCAATGAAACCATTTTCTAGTGTATTGGTTTTGTTTCTGACAAGGTGCCCACATCTCTATGTGTCAAAGCTACTCCCAGGGTTCTGAGAAAGTTAGGACAGACTAATGAGGTAGGAGAAAAGAACAGTATTGTAAAGACAACGGCAACTTCTTGCATAAATGTATTATAGGAAGAAAGGAGCCAGGAATTTTACAAGGGAATAGAAAGGCACATAAAAGTGACTATTACTGTAAGTCTTAATCATGTTTTTAGCTATTCACCAGGACTACCATGGAATATAATCTCATATAAAGAAAATTCCTAGCCACAATGTTGGAGTAACTGAAAGAAAGAAATGGTACAAACCAAGAGTAAACACAGCATTTCAGAAAAGCACATACCACTCATTTTATAATGGCATCTTACCCTTATCCTCCTTTCCTTTTGTAATGCTGCACAAATACAATTTTTGTTAAAAATCTCCATTTCTCTTCCCCAGTGCCACTGCAGATGAAGTTAGTGAGGTTTGTACTGAGGTTTTTATAGGTATTCCCAAAATGTCTCCATTATACATTTGAACACATTGCTAGTGGTTCAAAATCTGTGCATTACCTTGCAACTAAATGCTAGTACTGAATAGCATCTGCTATTATGCCCATTTTTATATGCTCTGAACTCATCTGTATCATAAAGGGTAAAAAACCAACTCAGATGACAGCTGTAAGCATAAGTGGGAGTGTTTCACAGATGAACTCAGGAGAAAAAGTTGGCTGCACAGACACCCATTACAAACAAGAACTTTTCACTTCCTTTCATGAAGAGTTGAGCCTACACAACATCCATGTGTCCCAGGAAGATTTGTATGTGCAGTATGTTAGTCTCACAGCAGCAGCAAAGACAGACAGGAGGGAAAAAAGCAACACTGGTGACAGAGCTGATTGCCTAATGCTACCACACAGCAGTGCTTAGCAGTCAACACAGTAGTTTTTTCACTTGTTCCTATCTGATAGAAAAAATATAATACAGCTAAGGAAAGGCACAGAAATCTTTACATTAACGTGTCACTTTATAAACAAAACCTTGGTGCAGCTAATGTTTCTTACATCTCCTGCATATACTTGAGAGATCTTAAGCACCTAGAATAAGCTTCTTTATGTTCACATGTAACCATATTACACTGACATGATTTATCTACCTGTGTTAAGAGAAGTACCTATAGCGTTGGAACCTGGAGCCCAGTCCACAACTGCGTTACTCTCATGACAAGATGCAGTGTTGCTTCATTTCCACCTTCCATTTCTGCAGTTCCTCCAGAGACCACCAAACCTAATTCTGTAATATAGAAAAGAAAGTAAGCACGTTACCATGGAAATCAACGTATTGCCAAAACCTCATGAGGATGACTCTCACATACCCTCCGATAATTGTTACCCCATTAGATGAAAATAGTAATGATAGGGCAATAGGAGTAATGAAGTGAAGGAAAGAGAAATTTTGAAACATTATCAGTATTTTCTACCTCCTTCAATTCTTGTTGATTTGCTCTTTTTCCTTTTCTTACAATGCTCTGTTCCTCTGCATTGTAATTGTCAGGTCTGGTGAAGATCGTTATTTAATGGTGTGTAGTAAGTGTTTCCACATTCAGCCTTGCGAGGATGGGGCTGGTAACTGTTTCACTTTGGTTATAAATGGATAAAATACAACCCAACAACCACACTGCTAACTGTAACTTTAACAGAGCCAGTTTTACTTAATTCACTTCAGCACTCAATTCAAAGTAAACATACATTTTTCTGGTACCAGAAAACAGTTGTAATAAAGAGTGCCTACTTATCGCTACTCTATTTTCTACAGTGCTCTCAAGAGCTCTTGAATTTTTATACCTGGTTTGATTTACAACATTCTTTCAGACAGAAGAGAGCACTTGCTCGAGGTATTTGAGCCATCATTCAAATTCATTCATGGAATTTACTCAGAAGCATGGTACAAAAATAAGCACATCCCCTCTTACTCGACAGCAAACACCCAGACTCCACTTAACAACTTGGGCAAAGGATACCAGCAGCTCCTTGGCTGCCACCTCTGCAGTGATGTATCTTTGTGTTGAAATGAAGAGAGTGAGTGACTGCAGATTCTCTGCTAAATCCACTAGCAGGTGGGCACATCCTGCTAATAGCCAATGTGCTTTGTTGGATGTGAGGCAAGTGGCATTTTGCTAATGGTGATAAAAGCTCACACGGCTTGTGATGCTGCTACAGCTGAAGAATGTCCCAGAATTTTAAATAATGAAGCAGACTGCTCAGCATTACAGGAGCCTCATTAGCTACACACAATGACATTGTGAGGGGGATTGTTGAGGACTGTGTAAAGGACTGTCTAGAAAGGAACTATAATTTCACTGTCTCAAGTACTCTTGTACGTCCCCTCACAGTAATACCTATGCACCACAAAGCCTTTACTTTGTCTATTTATCTTCAGAACTTCCTTGAAATAAATGGGAAAGTCAGGGAAGTGAAGTAGACCATGCCCAATGTTAATTTGCTCATGTGCTCAGAAGTACCTTTGGACATCTGAGACATGCTTCTCTCAAGGTCACACTGAAAACCTTTAGCAAAATGAGAAATTGAAGCTGGATATCATTAATCCAGCTTTGCCTTCTAGCAGTCACTCACCTCTCAAAATAAAACCTGCCACAAACCAAGGATTCAAATAATAGTCCAGGTGCAAAAAGAAAAAAAGAGAAAAGTGGCAACAATGGATTTATACAGAAACACAGGATCACATAGGCTCTCTGCCTCGACTTCTTCCACCAAATTGTGTTCAATCTACATGAGCTCATCAATCTACAAACTTACACACACAGAATATACCAAACACCTGCTGAAATCTGTATTAGGAACTTGTTTTATCATATCAGAGATTTTACTGCAGCAAGCAAAGTAAATGCATTTAGCTCTAAACACAGGAAGTGTCCAAAGAACTACCTTTACACACATCAAGTGGAACGGCTCAGATTTTAAGCCAGCCCACAAATGAGCAGTGTATGGCAGGCTATTTGCAAAGGCACCTTATGTTCAGACTTAGCCCACTGTACATTCAGACTTAGGCCACTAAGGATCTGGTCCGGGTGTCACATGAGATGGCAAGAAATCCCTCTTGACTTGGATGACACAATAGGAATCCTTCATATTGCAAAGGCTCAACCTTACACTGCAGTCAAATATTTAAATATGTAATTCAGGAGTGAGGATGGACAGTACCAGCAAGCACAGCATCTAGACCTAAATACTGCTCATTGGAACTATCCTGCAACCTAATTTAATCTAATTGCTCACTTAACAACAAGTTGTTGTTGTTGGATGGGGCCCTGGGCAACCTTGTGTAGATCCAGGCCTGGAGGTTGGTGGCCCTGCCTGTGGCAGGGGGACTGGAGCTCTGTGATCCTTGGGGTCCCTTCCAACCCAGACCATTCTATGATTCCATGATTTTGCTCTGTAGTCTGCTAATGTGCATCAGACAATGCAAAATAATCTCCCATTCACATTTTAATATAGGTATCTAGGGTATGTTAAAGAGGTCATCATTTGGACTATCTTTTTCCATTGGATAAGGAGGAATCTAGAGGGCTCAAACTGAACAGATGACTCTTTTGGCAAGTCAAAGCTGATCACACTGGTGGGGATGTTCATGCGTTCAGTTTCTCACAAAGAGGCAGCACTTTCAAACTAACAAGGCCAAAAGCTTGCACCCATTTTCACAAAAACCCCAGGGTGAGTTTGTGAAGGAATGGAACAACATATAAAATAGATGAACAAGGGCACCATCCCACCTGTGAAAGGTTAAGACAAAACGCTGCTATTTTATACTGCCACTATTTCTCTCCTTGTATTGAATATCTATTCTATAGACATAGTATGAACACCACAACTCATAAATTACTTGAATGTAAGCAGATTTATAATAACACAAGAAGGCTATTATATCTGCATCAAATTTTCTATATATTCTGTTTGACCCAGCCATTAGCAAATACTAGTCTAAACTATTTAAGGCAGTTTCTCTCTAAGTCATGAACATTTAAAACATATTAGTATGTTTTGGAACTTTAGTGCAAAGTTTGCCTACCTGCATAGCCTTTAAAAACTATTTTGTTCATGCTCTTTTATGTGAAATTCACTTCAATTTGCTCCTGAGTGCAGTCCTTCCAGCTGAGGCTATTTTAAATGCCAAAGATTTTATTGGAATAAACAATAAGCAAGGAATGGAAATTAACTTAAACCTGGCTATCCACTACATTATGTTGGAGTTCTTGGATCTCTTCTTGTCTTACTGTCATAGTTATAAAACACTTTTTGAAAAGAATATGAATGTGCTCAGTTGTTCATGGAACACCCCTTTCACCAGGCAGAGAGATCCATGTCCTGTGCAGCTGTAAGTGAAACATGGACACAGCTATCTGTCAAGAGATTTTTCTTCCTGTGTTGACCCTGCTGCTATGAGCCCGGTGCAGCTGACTAGCCTGACATCCCAAATCACACCACATAAACGTAACTACCTTGAAAAGTACTTTCATTGCCACAAACATAAAATTAATACATCAGAATGACCATCAGTATTTGTCACTCCTTCACATGAATCGATTCTTCCTCTTTACTGTCATCATTTTGATGGTGGGCTGCAGAGGATAAAATAATGAGATAATACCGCTCAAGATTCAGGCTACAGAGGGCTTGATGCTGGAAACATTGCTCTACATAAAACAAAGGCATAAATGATTCAAAAAGAACAACAAATACAGTGGTATAGTTTGTTTTCACTGATTTAATCAACTTCCTGTCTAAGCAAATCTCATGTAACAGCTCCCACAAAGCACTCTATGCCTTTTGCAGACATACAAGACCTAAGGATTGAGCACAACTTATCAACAGCAGTAGTAGGGTTAAAGGATTCCTGCCTACTTCCTTGCAGGCGAGTTTGAAGTCGTCCTACTGAGCATCTGAGTAATAGCAGCAACACATTTTAATAATTCATGTGTTTGCATATGGCTCCATGCAACCCTGTTTTAGCTCAGTTCCTTATGCCTAAAAATACACAGTTGTCTCCTGTTTAGTATTTGACTTATCCCCAAAATTATGATGCTTATTTTTGTCCTGAAAAATTAGAGCACTTTTTTAATATGAATTCTTTAAAACTTTGCTCATTCAGAAACATAATCTGACAAGAGAGTTTTGTACATCTGTATGATGCTCATCTTTTAGTTCTCCAGACTCTGTGTTTGACAGCTGGATCATTCTTATCCAGAGAAACACTCTGAAAATGCAGACAGTGTCTGGCGCCAGGTGCACTGCGGTTACCGACTCCCAGAATCACTGGGGTGGCATGCAGGATGTTCAGTTATTATAATGTGATCTCTTGCTGTTCTTGGATTCTGGTTGGAAAAGCTGAACAGGCTTGTTTGAGCAATGCTCACAGACTGGTTTCTTCTTAAACATCTTTCTTTTTCCTGGTCCTTGAAACAAGCTGGGAAAATCATAGAATCATAGAATGGTCTGGGTTGGAAGGGACCCCAAGGATCATAGAGCTCCAACCCCCCTGCCACAGGCAGGGACACCAAACTCAGGCCTGGAGCTACACAAGGTTGCCCAGGGCCCCATCCAACCTGGCCTTGAACACTTCCAGGGATGGGGCATCCACTACTTCTCTGGGCAGCCTGTTCCAGCACCTCACCACTCTCTCTGTAAAAAACTTCTAATCTACCCCTTCCTTCTTTTATTTTTAACCCTTCCCCCCTTGTCCTGCCATTATCTACCAATTTAAAAAGTTGAATCCCCTCCTGCTTATAAGGTCCCTTCAGGGACTGGCAGGCTGCAATGAGGTCCCCCCGCAGCCTTCTCTTCTCCAGGCTGACCCAGCCCAGCTCCCTCAGCCTCTCTTTGTAGGGCAGGTGCTCAAGCCCTCTAATCCTCGTGGCTCCTCTGAACCCTCTCCAACAGTCCCACATCTTTCTTGTATTGGGGCCCCCAGATCTGGACACAGGACTCCAGCTGGGGCCTCACGAGGGCAGAGCAGAGAGAGACAATCCCCTCCCTGTCCCTGCTGCCACCCCTCTGCTGATGGAGCCCAGGATCCCATTGGCCTTGCGAGCTGCAAGAGCCACTGCTGGCTCATGTTAAGTCTCTCATCCACCACAATCCCCAAGTCCTTCTCAGCAGGGCTGCTCTCAAGAAGCTCTTCTCCCAGTCTGTATCTATGGCTGGGATCTATCATATCTAATTCCTAACAATTAAGAATATAGTCAGGAACTGTAGACTTATGACCTGTACTAGCAAAGAAATGTTTCCATTTTGAATGTCTTTATTATTACAGTACAGAATAACACACCACATCACTGGCAGGTAATTGTGGTGGTTTGCTCTTTTTATCTCTCCAGGATCTTTGCTATTTATTTACACCAAACACCAAAAAGTGTTTGTCTAGCAAGAGCCACTCAGTTCTTAATTGAAATCACTGTTTTTTGGTTTATTCAGCTTTCTAAAGAGGCAGTGCAAGTAAAATTTGTCCCACTGAATGCTTGTTTATTCTGTTCAACACCAAACTGCTAGTTCACACCTGTTGAGAATTCAGTGTACCTTAATGGAGAGCCTTTATAAATATATCCCCAAAATAATAGGCTTCCATGAAGTAACATTAGAATTCACATAGGTAGAATGCTCAATGGTCAGAGAAGTTTGCTGTATCTCTGCCACCTCTACTTGTGGAGGCACCACACCCAGTATCAGCTTCTCAGGCAAAGGAAGCTGATCATCTTTACTGATGGAGAAATTCAGTACTGTTCCTATTCCAGCTTCCATGTATTCCAACCAGTACTTGTGATGGTGGCAAAAAGGACAGCATTGAAATGGGGGTCCAGACCATGTTAGAGCACCAGTTGGTCTCTTACAGACAAAACGTAATGCACTGTCCAGATTTTAAATGGAAGCAGTAATTGATGTTAATACATAGGGAAAAATCACTAGCTTGCTGCAAAAAAATGCTTCCATGGAACAAAGGCTGCTGCTTCCTTAAAGAGACTTTTCTTTACATGGCAGCTCTTGCCCCACAGACTTCAGTGTTCCTGCTGACTGATATCGATGCAGCTAGGGGAAAACCTGACAGAGAACTCTCATCCTGGTGTGGATGTAATAAAACAAGAGGGTAATTTGGACCATGGCATTTTTGCAAACTGATTATTGCCTTCTGTCATAAATAAACTCTTTATTTGCTTCCCTTTACCTAAAAAGATAAAATAATAAATTGCAACTTCTGTTATTTTTGGCATGTGTTTGACCTTACAGAATCCCAGCCTGGCTTGGGTTGGAAGGGACCTCAAAGCCCATCTGGTCTGATACCCCTGCCATGGGCAGGGACACCCTCCACTAGCCCAGGCTGCCCAAAGCCCCATCCACCGTGGCCTTGAACCCTGCCAGGGATCCAGGCAGCCACAGCTTCTCTGGGCAACTTGTTCCAGGGCCTCCCCACCCTCTCAGGGAGGAATTTCTTCCCAATATCCAATCTAATCTCCTCTCTTTTAAACCCATTACCCCCTGTCCTATCACTACATGCCCTCGTAAACAAACGGCCCCAGCCCATCTTTCCTGGAGCCCCTTTAGGTACTGGAGGTTCTCCCAAGAGCCTTCTCTAAGCTGAACAACCACAACTCTTTCAGCCTGTCTTCAACAGGAGAGGTACTCCAGCCCTCTGATTATCTTTAGGAATGGGGAGGAAATAAGTGGTAACCCAGGGGACAGCCAGCAGACATCTGTTAAATGCATGCAGTTGAAATAAGGTAAGGAGTGACAACTTAGGCTTCTTGCACAACCCCAGGAAACCATGGCTCCAGACCTCTCCAGGGACCCTTACAGTCTTCACACACTTCAAGCCTGGAGTTACCACAAAGTACAACACAAAAAACCAGCTGCATTGGCTTGGAGATGCCAACTGCCATACAAAGACCTAATTTCACAGTGGGACTCAACAGCCCTCAGAAGGCACAGTGATGGGGCTGGAATTTAATGAAAGCCCACACTCATAGGGTCATAATTTAGTTGCTTGTTGCCAGAGATTTCTGTTGATTACTTTGTCAAGAAGACAATTTTTTTTAAAATTAATTGTTGATTTGTTTGTTTCAGCTTTTTAATAGCAACAGGCTTTTCATTTGAGAAAGACAGACTGTGAAGCATATGCAAAGGTCTGGAAAAAAATAGCTCTTGCCCTGAGAATGATTAATCCTATGCAGCTGTTCTCCTGGACTATTTTCAAATGTGTTCAATAAACCTTAAAGATTTGTTACAGAGTGGTGACAGAATTATTTTGCCTGAGTAACTTCACATTTTCATGAACTGTGAAAGCCTAAAATTTGAGAGAAGATAGCTTGTACTGATTTGGATTATTAATAAGCAAGACAGTTTAAATGGGGAGCACCTTCAGCTTTAGAAGACACTGAACACTACACTCTGTTACTCACTCATCTGTTAGACATTCCTGCCCCAAGAAGCTTATTTTCCAAGGGCTGCCACATGCTGTTCATTGTCCTCAGAACCTCCTATCTCACTGGTGCAAAATCAGCCTTTTCTTACAGCTGCTCATGACACATGAGAGAAGGTAAAGAAAAAAGCTTAACACATTTTCTTGATATCACAATCTTTTTCAGCTTAGTTGAAACCTGTCCTCTTGATTTTCAGTCATGTCCCTGGCAAAACAATTTCTAGATGTTTTCAAGTAATTTATCAGCCATTTCCTTCTGCTAAGCTAGGCCCTCATTCAAGAGACCATTTGATTACCTCTAAATTTAAACATGTTCTTAAGCTTTGTGAAAATCAATTTTTGATGGAAGCAACATTAAGAGTCCTAACTCAGAAATGGACATAAGCCTTTCTGTAAACTCTCTCCTCACTAAGGATGTCTTCCTGAATTAGTACTTCCATGTTATGGCATGGCATTTTCAAGAGCACTCGAGCAATTTAGCAGCCTGAGTGTTGTTCACTTCCAGGTTGGCATTTTTGAAAAATTATGCTGCTGCTGAATAAGGCTGGATTTGGAAATGGGTTTGAAAAGCTTTTGCTGAATTGCAGCCTTATTCATTTATTTCAGCATAGAAATAAGTAGACCAAGCTTTTATTTAAATCCTTCTCTCACATTTCTATTGGGAACCACCATAAGCCATCTGCTTCCACCTGCTTTGTCCCCTCTTTCCAAAAAATAAAACCTTCACTTTATCCTCAAAAATATTGTCCAGTGGGGGATTAAAAAGGGAGCATTTATTTTAAACATGACTTTAACTTGATGATTTGGGACTGGGTTTCACCCTAACTGCTGAACATCACAGCCTGGCACTGATAATACTCTTCCTGTTGTGCAATAGCCAGCACTGCGTGTCAGGAGCCCAAAGCAGCTCTAACTAGTGCACACCCCTGTGAAGTGCTGCCTCCTCTGTTTTGTACTCAGGATCTCTGCCAGGATAATTCAATGGGCCATCCTTTCTTCTTCCTTTTATCCTTCTTTCTACTGATAACCCTGTAAATAAGGCTAGCAGCATCAAATTTTTCTATAACAAACTGTATTCTCTTCCAGGTCAGAGTCAGTGGTCATTGCTCACGTTCATCACTTTTACTGTATGTTCCCAAACATGACTCTTTTAGAAAACACAGAATTTTACCTTAATTTTGCAGGGCTTTCCTTGCCTCAGATGCTTCCAGAAAGCTGCCAGGACACAGACAGAAAGTTATCTTCTGATGTCACCCCTAATATCTGTTTATTGAGCCTTTCACATCCCTACCCTGCAAAACGCAGAGGGCAAAAAATGTGTGGTGAGATGGAAGCACTCAAACCTCTCACTTAGCTCTGGAGAGAACAGGTTTGATACTCCTGCACCTTTTATTATAAATAAATTAAGCTTTCTCATCTCCAAGCATCTATAAACTTTACTAATTTTAAAATACCAGCAAAATTTAAGCCCTGGCACAATGTACTGGTGACTATGTTTGCTGTATGCCCTACTCTTGTGCCAGTCTGAGTCTCCTGTACTTCCAAGTACTTATTTTCACACACATCCTTAATTGCAGGAGCATTTTATAACAACGTATGCTTGATAACCAATTTATCTACCTCATTATTTCTATGCTGGAAGATGCCACTATTATGCAATCAGAGGTCAGAAAATTATTTCCTGAGATGTAGATAACCAAAGAACAGGAATTCAAATAGACAAAATGCAGCTGTCTCAATAAGCTTAAAACTTAAAAAACAATCCTAGAAAAATACTAGAGAACACACAGCTATGTTCAGCTCAAAATCTGGCCATAGATAGGTCCCACAAATCTCTTCACTTGTTCCCAGAAAAGAATGAACAGTGCCTCATCTGTGATTTTTCCCTTAAAACTGAAGTGCTATGTCTGTTTTGCAGCATCCTGTGAGACTCTACTACATAGCAAATACACATGAAAGATGAAATGGTTCATGAAAACAAAGAAAAGCAATATTTTCCAGATGGTTATATATCAAAACCATTCACCGTTTTGCAATGCATTTAATAATAAAAAAAAACCAACCCCAAAACCAATTATGAAAGCATTAAAATTACAGTAATTAGGTTACCTGTAACACAATCCTTTGCATTTGCAGGTATTCAGCTGTCTAAATGTAATTAGAATACTTCTATTTCTTTTCATACTTCAATTCTAAATTACATGGCTATATTTGGACATGAAAAATGTTTCATTTCCCCTCCCAAACACCTTTCTCATTACACTGGAATGACTTCAGACTCGGATGAGTTGCCCTCTAGTTTGCTTGGAGAGATGAATCATCTAAGCTAGACACAATCTCAAGATGCATATACATCATCAATAGGAAGAGAATTTAAAAAAAAACCCACCAAACAAAGTAAAACCTTTTTCTCTTTCCTGATTCTCATCTCCCTGAATGGAAACGTAATCTTGTTTCACTTCAGCGGAACAGCAAGTTCTTGGCACTGGATTCAATTGTGCCCCTTGAAAACTTTGTGGTTAAACAAGATTTCATCTAGCAGTGTAGGAAGGCTCACTCTGGATGCTAAGACTCGGGCCTAGTGTGAATTGAGAACTCCTGCAACAAAGAGCCCTGCATCTGTGTTGCAGTTTGGTGTAGCTGTGCTGCTTCAGTGGCTTTTGTAAGCTGCAGTTACAACTCTCTGCAAGCCCCAGATTTTGGAAACATTGGTCCATTCAAGGCCAAATTTGAGACTGAGCCTATCAGAGCTGGTCACAGCACCTCTGGGAATCACAGAGAGGAGAAAAAGCCTGCTGGCAGGGGCACTTTGCCACCAGAGCGGGAGTGAGAAGATGTAACAAGCTGCACAGACGCCAAGGCCAGGCCCACAGGAGGAGGGGGGGTGAAGAATGCAGAAAGAGAGTTTCCCCTGCAGCTCGTGGTGGAGCCCATGGTGAAACGGGTGTCCCCCCGAAGCCCATGGATGAGGACGGGTAGCAGAGACACCTCTGCCCTGTGAAGATTGCTCCACGCCTCAGCAGGTTTGCCAGGGGACTTGTGACTTTGC
>VZTU01007537.1:95535-225412 GCA_013400835.1 Zapornia atra | reverse complement strand
AAGATCTGGGGAAGAAAAGCAGCTTGTGTGGGATCGCCAGAACCCACTGCCCATCCCCTGCCCCTCCCTGTGCCATGTTGGGGGGGAAGAAGGGAGTAAAATCGTGATGAGTTTTAAATTTGCTAAGAAGGGAGGGGTGGGGGGAAGGTGCTTGAAGACCTGGCTGCTTCTTGTCTTGTTCTGGTTCATGGGGTGTATTAGTTGTAGTAAGTAGTAATAAATCACTTTTTCTTTCCTTTATTCTGTGCTGAGTCTGTTTTGCCCATTGCACTAATTGCAGAGTGATCCCTCTGGCCTTATCTCAAGTCCTGAGCCTCCCAGTATCTATTTTCTCCCCTTTTCGGCTGAAGAGGGGAGTGAGCGAGCGGCTTGGTGGGTATTTGGCCTTTGGTTAGGGCCAAAACCACCACACTCTGGGACAGCAGTTTTTCAGCTATCAGAAGCTAGAATCTCCTGATGACACATTACTGACCGCTAAGTGGCAGTGCAAGGAAAACAAAGCTTAAACTAAAGTGAATATCCATGTGGTCTTTCCCTGAATCCCTATCATCGCAGAAACCAACTGAACAAAGTATCTCCCCATCAGGAGAGAGACACTGTATCAGAGAACAGTTGTTGGTGTACTGTACTGCACCCTGGCCACGTTAGCTGTTTCCAGTATTAATATATGAAGCATTTAGTAATGATTCAGTATCTGTATCTCAAATATGCACAGTGTTTAAGAGAGGACTAGAAAAATCCTCAGGCTTCAAGACAATGCAGAGAAAGGCTGTGGTTTTCTATTAGATTATATAGGACTTTGCCTTAAAAGCAGAAGGACTATAAATCAATTTGTCAGTAAGATGGATATTGCTAACACAAAGAAACCCACACACATGCTGCACTCAATATCAAGTGAATATTCAGAAAATATTAAAAATAAAACCTTCTTGGGGAAAAGCTACAAAATGTATTGCAACCGACACAGCTGTAAGAAGAGTAATTGCCTAAAGCAATAACCTCCAGTTGCTTTCCAATAACACTGAAGAAAAACCAAAAAATCCAACAAGCTTTCTGAATCAGAGAACTCTGCAAATACCTGAAACACAGAGCAAACTTCAAGTAAAAAAAAAAAGAAAGTGAAAAGCAAACTTCAACCAAGCTAATAGGTAAGTGCTTGCACTAAGATTGATTTCTGAGAGTCTGAAAAAAACCATAATGGGGTAGCATTCATAATCTTATAAGAGGGGGCTACCTACCTTTTATGATCAACAGAAGTCAGAAAGAAAACAAAAATATACTGGGATGAAGTACTGGTGTTACCAAAAGGATTTCACATACAATCTCCTGATTCCTCAGCTACTGCACTTCTCTCTGCCCACTACAACTCCACTTTTTTAAAGACTATCAGATAAGCAGCAGAAGAAGAATCTTTTAAAAATGCACATGAAAACTGAGAAAGTGCTTCTTATTTGCAAATAGCTAGTTTGGAAGGCAAGGAAGAGAAGTTGCATTGCATTGCATGCAGAAAGGTGATGACAGATGTCTGGGTGCAACAGTCTATAGGCTAGAAAGATGAAAGCAACACAGAAGTTTTTTTGAAGACACAATATATCTGCACATAAGATGAATGTTTCCTCCCTTTATGCTGCTTCTTAAGATGTGGTTTCATCTTCAACTGGAATCCACACTTGTGTCTGCATGCTCCTGCCCTTTTTTCCCTTTTTTGTGTCACCACCAGCAATCTTTGGTACGTGGCAGGTCAGACCAACTCGCTGATACAGCTGGAAGTTAATTTGTTTTCATCCTCTGCTGCTGCCTGCATGGCCACACAACTGCTAGCACCAACACAGGGAAGGCAGTGAACAATCATCTCTGTGGATGAGAAGAAAAGATTGGATTGCCCTTTTCAGCAGTAGCTACAGGCTCTTATGAGGTGATTTATGACAGTAAACCTAGGAATGCAAGATCATAGAATAATCGCTTTTTTCTAATCTTTCCTATTACTCTGAATGATGAGAAACCTAAAACACCCAGCTGCAGTGAAGTACACCACAAGCCACCTAGCATCAGGAGGCAATCTTCCAACAGAATCAGCTCAGTGCATTCACAAACTTACTGTGCTAAAATGCCAAATATAGGCTGTATTTCACTCTTTGGAATTAATTATACAATAGACATAACAGGACATAAATCATGATGTGAAAAGGGTGTTGTAAAACATGAATCCAAATACAGAATTTTGATGCAATTAGGCAAAAGTTAGTAAGACATAATTATGATAGCATAGCCTTTCAAGTGAAATTGGAAAAGCACACCATAATTAAAAAAAAAAAGAAAATCCCAAATACGTGTCAGTCTGCCTAGAGTAGGCTTTGCTAGGTTGTTAGAATTGCTGACAGCTAGTGCTGTGCACCAACACAGGTTATGTCCCCTCTGTAGTAACTGATGAGCTCATGGCATCTTGCCATAATGTACAGTCTCTTCAGGTTTTACGGAGATCCAATCCAATCCAATTTGGATTCCTAACCTTATATACGTACCTACAGACATGCCAGAAAAATACAACAAGAACAAAGTATACCAAAACAACTGCCCCATTTTACACTCCCCTACAATGCAGTTAACACCAGAAGCAGTTGAGCAAGTAAGTTAAATACAGCAGTAGAAAAAGACAGATGAAAGCCATGCCTGGCCTAAGGAGTAGAGAACGACTTTTCAATTTCCCCTTCCATTCTGACTTGCACTGGACATGGGTGACCAGACTGAAGAGATGAATTATGCCCAAAACTTCAGTTTATGCTACTTGAGACATTGCTCAGCTGAACCCATCCTGCAGTTCAGGATAGGCCATCAAACCCACCATGCAGTTACTCAGGCAGGCCAAACATCACCAAGCACATTATGGAGCTTCTGCATCCCCCCAACTTGGCCTTTTGAGAGTGAGGGGTGGCCCCTCACCTCACTACTACTACCCTGCGGAGAAGAGGGACCCATTCCCACCTGAGAAGTGTCTGCAGTGTTACTCCTTGCATGTGTTTCCCCTCTTCATCATAAAAGCTCTGTTTACCTCCCTGGCATATGTGTTGTACTCACACTGCCCCCCTGGTGCCATCTGGCACTTTGGGGGGACTCCCTCTAACTGGGGGTTTGTGTTTTGCAAGATTCAGGCCCAACTTCTTCCCCACTACCTGGGCCACCTCCCCTGGCCCCATCCTTCTTTCCTCCCTGCCTTTTAGCTTCCCCAGCTTTCCCTCCTCTGGAGAAAAGAACACCCTCACTCAAACAAAAGCAAAACACATTTGAGTGCTGGCCTCCTGCCCCACCCCTCAGGTCAGCAGCCCACAGTCATCTACTCTCCAGGTGGATGATGGCCTCCCGCCATTACTGACCCAGCAGGCCCTGTGGGGAAGTGCCAAGTGCCCCTGCCACAGGGGCCAGGCAGGCTGTGCCAGCAGGCGGGGAGCTCCATTTCACCCCCCTTCCTAAATTTGAGTATGGACACACTGAATCTATACAGCCTGATAAAATCCCCTGTGCTTTGGTCACTACCACAGAGTATCCTCCCACTAATACCTCCAAAGATGAGGAGTTACTTGTCAGGAAGCTCTCAGGCCTGACTTTCCTCAGGTGGGTGCTGGGCTGGGTGGGGAAGGCAGCCCCACCAGAGGCCGCTCGGGCAGGCAGGGGAGAGCCCAGCTGAGTGTGGCTCCTGCAGGCCCCACTGTCCTGTGCCTCCAGCACCTTCGCAGCCCAGGTTTCAAGCTATGATTTCTCCTCATCACATTTTATATTTGACTGAAAGGCCCACAGAGACGCGGCTGCTGTTCAGTCAGACCTTCGCCAGCCTGTGTTGCTCTACCTTAGGGCTAGAGAATAGTCCTTGACTCAGTATTACATAGCCTGCATACATACCCAAGGAGAAAAGGCCCAAGGGACAGCCCACATGTGTGATCCTGAGTCACCAGGCCTGCAAATAAGGCAAACACAATCCAAAACAGACCTAGGAAGTGGGGCTGTACTGAGCCCTACTGGGACATCTGCAGAGCCCTGTGCCCAGGAAGGGCTGTGAGGGGAGCAAATACTGGCTCAGGATGGCGAACGTCGCCTGTCAGCAAAGCAAGCAAGGGGGAGCCATCACTGTCACCACACCACAGGAAAACTACGCAGCAGAACACTCACTCTTTGGCCTAGAAACAAAGGGTGTGTAGGCCCAATATCAATCCTTTTCTTAAGCTTTAACACGCAGATTTTAGTTTTTACAGTATTTTGCTATATGACATGGAGGCCGGAACCAAAAATTCACGAGAGGCAAGAGCTTTGTAACCTTATGGGGTGGTGCTGAGATAGCTGAAAGCTTTGCCTAGTGACCTTCCTCACTTCAGTGATTCTTTTAGTAACATCATCAAGTGAAAGAAATAAAATATAAAACAAAACTAAGCAGAAACTTTAATTCAGAAAAGACAGACCTACTTTTTAAGCTAATCCCTAAAGAGATGAAAAACAGTCTAAGAGGTAGTAAGGATAACTATGGGTTTTGTTTTGCATTTCCTGAATGGTTTAAGAGTGGTTATACGTGACTGGAAATAAAGCATAACTCGAGAGTGCTAATACAGAAAGGGCAGGGAGCAGCCAGGGTCTTTCCAGAGGCTTCATTTGTAAGTGCTGTGGTGAGGCTTATAGTCACAGGCCCTGTGACAGGCAGGGATGAGTGCTTGCCAGGGAGCTTGTGAGGTCAGCAGGTATTCACAGAGCATGGCTCCTTGAGCCTTCCCTCGTCACATATGCTGAGCCAAAACTCACCTGGTCAAGCTTGTTAGCAGCACAAATGGAAAACAAGCATTGGGTAACCCTGCCAAGCTGCTACAATACATCATCTTCCTTCCTGAACAGATACGTGCGAGGCTGCTAAGCTGTAAGAAATAAGCATCTCCCAAGAACCTGTGTGCACAGAAGTCAGTCCTAGCATCCCACCAGTAAACTCAGATGACAGTGTCATTATGATAAATCCATTAGCATGGTAGGATCACCTCCATAGGAAAATGAAACTGATGCTTAATAGAAGCAACCCCAGCAGTGCTTTGTAATCTCAAGTGCCTCGTTGCCTTGTTCACCAGCCATCCTTTTATCTTTCAATGTACTTTTTGGGCACAACATGTTGGTACACCTGTAGATAAACTATTTTCACCTATTCATTCCTTGGCAATAGTGACTGCATATAAACAATTCTAAATGCAGGAGTGGTCAGGGTACAGGCTTGTGCCAGGTACAAAAAGTCTGTAGCAAAACTAGAAAACGAACTTGCCTCACTGTGTTCTTAGCAAGCAATTATGTTTTCTGTATGACATGCATTGTAGGAATTGCTTTTCAGTCCAGCACCTTGCCTTTTGAGGAAACCACTTGTAATGCATTAACTCTTTACAACCATCCTTCTAACCTGCAACACCCTCTAGTATTTGATAATTTGAGATATGGAAAAGATGGGACAAAAATTAAGAGTACTAACTCCCTGGTGTAGGGCTTGTAAATATAGTGAAATGGAAGTGAACTGACCATGGTTAAATGTTTTGGTAAGCAAATACACACACAAATAGAAATAAATCAATGCAATCAACAACTGGAGAGTGCACAGTAACAGCAAGATCATGATTTAAATAAAATCTGTAAAAATCAAACTGCAAGGAAACAAAAACTTTTAATTTGCCATTTCATCTTGAAGAATCTGCTCAAGATTTTTCAGACTGGGATAATCAGAGTGCCTTAACTCTTAACTGGGTAGAGTGTTAGCTGGATGTCCATGCCCAAAGACTTGTGGAGAATGGAATTCTCAGCATTATTGTTGTTATGCACAATTGGAACAAGCTATAATAAGAAATGATGAATGAGAAATATTTACTGTCTTCTAGCTTAGTCAAATACAAGAGTTTTGACTTGGTGAAGTGAGATGTTATCACCTACTTTATAAAACTATTAGATTAAATGAGCTAAACAGCTTTTTCTAGGCTTAAAAATCTGAAAACATCTAATTTCTTTCCCTCTTTTATTCTCATGTGGGTACTACGGAAAAAACACCCCTCTTCTCAAGAAGACCTTCCCTCCCTTCATCAGCAAGGGCGAGCAGCTCAGCTTGCCAATGAAACACAGATTTTCTTTGCACTGCTTAATGTGTATTGCAGATAAAGATGTTCTGGGACCTCCTTGCTCTGCTTGTGCTGCAGAGACAGAACAAACATCTGGCACAGGGACCTTGGGAGAGCTACAGGTGGCCAAGAGCAGCTTTGCTTGCCTAGAGTTTCTTGAGTAAGAACCACTGACAGCTGAAAATCTGCTTTGAGTTTGACAGAGGAACTCAGAGACGTGTGCTGGAGCTGCGTTTCCCATGCATTGCTTCACAATTCCTGTTAAGAGTGAAATTGGACTTTTGATCCAACTTGGCCTGCCAAGACATGTAGGTTTTGTGATTTGAAGAACACATTATAAATTCTGGTTTATTTGCATTCTCCTTACCATTCCACACTCTTCCTGCTAATAGAGGAAGCAGTACTTCCAGATAAGCCCGGAGGCAACAGTTTCACACTGCTTTCTTGCAGAAAATGAATGGTTAGAGAAAAGGAATTTCTCCAGAACAAAAGAAAATAAATCATTGTGAAATAAGGTAAATCTCTAGGAACTGACAGCCTAAGAAAGGAACACAAGGGGCATAATTCTGTGCCAGGAAACAGTTTCTGACTAAAAGACGTTCGATAAAGGAGAAAAAAAATCTGCAACTTGAAATAAAAGCTGTGATATGCAAGTATCAGGGCACCCTAAACACTCCAGTTTAAACCAATAAAGAAAAAACCCCTAACCCTATTTATAGTTGATGATGGAGAAGAAACAGAGGACATACACCTAAGTTTTCTTTTGTTTTGTCTGCCTCTATACTACTTTTGTGCTACCCAAAGTGAGGAGTAACTTTAGAGAAACCCTTGCTAAACTCATAGAAAGCCTGCTTTCTGTATTGCATGTTCTAATGAACAACTGTAAACATAGAAGTACCTCCCAGGGGAACTTCTGGAACAGGTCAGAAGTGACCTCCAGTCAAGGAGGACCTGTAGCAGTGAACTTCCATTTCCGTTACAGACCCAGAGGGAGAGCGAGCATTCACCAGGGAACACAGTCACAGGCTGATGGCAGGCAGAGGGAAGCTACAACTTCAGACTGTGCTTTGGCAGCAGCAAGACTAACTGCTATGTAGAAATAAATGCACCTTTAACCAACTGCTTTTAAATCTGTGGGCAAGCCAGGGAGCTACATGACAGGCAAACTTGAAGTGTTTGGATGGGATGGCTAGTTGAATAGGAAATAAACCTATTGCACCCAAATTCTAAGTTCACTTCTTGCTGCTAAAAACAGAAGAACAATCTTGCTTTGTCTGCTTTCTCCTCCTCTCTATTTAAGAGAGTGCTTTGGAAGTCTTTCTTCTTTTTACTCCATTATAGAAATTCATAGCAACCTGCTGCCATGTTTTTCCATGAGAGCAGATTACGTGTAGGCCTAGGAAAACATTCAAAAGGGAGCTCTGTGCAAACAGCAGAGAATTTAAATTCTCAGAACTCATTTATCTTTGTTTTCCTTAAAAAGGAAAATCATGAAAGGGAAAGATCTTGATTAAATATATGACATCTGCTCTCTCTAGTTACCGCCTGTGTAGCAGCGATGGTGTGAATGTGGGCATGGTTTCTGCAGGATACAAACAGGAGCAAATTTACCAAGATAGTATCTTTAATAAGACTAATGCCATACCCTAAAAAACAGGCCAGCTTTCAGGATATGCAGGCTGAAGCTTTGATCCTCAAAGCAAAACACGATTTTAAACTAGTGACACAAGTTTAACTTATGCAAGTTAATCAATTATATCATCAAAGAAGTTTGTACCTGCAACTGTGAAGGGGGTGGAATACCAGAGAGAAGAAATTCAGTAAGCCATTACTACCTCTTACAGAGGGAAAGGCAGGCTCCTCAGAAAATAAGAGGAATTGCTGGTGGTTCAGGAATGTGACAAACTCTAATGGAGCACAGAACCAATACATTTATTGACTGTAAAATTTACATCTAGCAGAATCAAGTTTAATTCATAATCTGAATTTAACTTTGAAAATTGGCATTTGTAGTTCAGTGGAGAAGAAAAAGCTGTGCCTGAAAGTGTCTCTTCTTTTGAATTTCAATGGGTTGGTGTCATAAAAGACATAACTTGTCCCTCTGGATTCTTAAATTATAGCAAGACCACAAAAACGAAGGGAAGCTCACAAAAGAAAGAAAAGTATTTTTATATTTCTACAAGTAAATTCCAAAGCCAGAAAGCAAACAAAACTTTAAAGCCTTAATTAAAAATCAAAGAAATAAAAAAGAGGGCATGATCTAATATATCCTTCCAATTTTCAAGGCCAAAAGTTCCCTGATTCAAAAGGCTAGTATTTCAGAATCATTAGAAGCATCCCTTTATGCTCAGCAAAATGCACATTTTTTTGAAGAGAAATCTTTAGGGAATCGTTCTGGAGAGATCAAGTCTTTGAAAAAATAAAAGAACCCCTGATTTCAGCTTTCAGTGGAGAATATACAACACCCTAAACAAGCCTGCTATCACTGCTGCCCATTTAACACCCACCATGCGACAACTAAATGTTTGTTACCCCTTCTGTGGGCGATGGGAATACCAAGTAATGCAAGAACCCACGCTCTCAGATCTCAGGTTTCCAGGTCAGACTCAGCAGGAAGCTGAAGGTCATGGATCTCAGAGAGGAGGAAGTTTCTGAATTACAACTGCAGATTTATTTCTCTTATTTTTATGTCAGAGTGATCACAGATAGTAAAGTTCTGCATAAGATTCCTTATTGAGAGAGAGTTAAAGATGTGAGAGGAACTAAGGTGGGATTTTGAACTTCAACAATAAAACAGCTCAATTATTAAAATTCATATTTACTCCAAGCTTCTGCAATGCTTTTGGACAGATCAAAGAATTTTGATTTAAAACAAACAAGTGTTACTTGAAATACTGCTGATCCTTCTCAGAAAGCAAATTCAACTAAGCTCACTAAAAGTTAAAGCACCCACATCGTTTTTCCCCATAGTGAGGTCCCAGAGAACCAAGAGAAGTTGCATATAACAGGCAAACAAGATCCAAGAGACAAAGGGCATATTAACTGCACACAAACTAGCAGCTGTCTTTTGTGTATTTGCATGTATGTGCAGAATGAGTCCATCTGGGGGCACTGGACTTAACTGGACAGTTAATAAATTAAAGACAGTTGAGGGCAGTTTAACAAAAGGCCACTAACGTGACTTGTGTCTCATATTTTTGAGTAGACTCTTGGGGTCATGAACAGTTAAGTTTGACAGTAAAGATGCTCTCTCCAGTGTGGATGGAGGGGAAAAGAATGAAATTCCAAGGAAGAAAGATCAAAATAATAATAAAAAAATTCCCTTCTTTCAGGCATGACGTGGCACACACTGCCACTGGGAAATATCAAACATTTTACAAGAAATTATATTTCCATGAGGCTCAGCTAGGGAAACAGTCTGATTCCCAAATACCAGTGAAGTAAAAAAATGCAGCAAGGTTAAAAATAATGAATAAATTCCTTGAATGAAGCCATGTTTCAGGGCTTACACTATTCTGTGTATTACAGACTAGGAGGCAGCTGGCAGATTAAATTGCATCTATCTACAAAAGAGACCCAACTCTCCTCTCTGTAGGGTAACATACTGGATAGCATCAGGGTTCTTGCATTACACCTATGGAAACTAAACTGGGTTATGGGCAACACTGGTTTCTTGCACACAAATCCACTTGCTCTACAGTGAAAGTTTTCTGAAAGAGCCAACTATGATGCCCACAGTTTAGTACTGCTACCCAGGAGCTAGCCAAGGCCAGCCACGAGCCTGCGCCGACACGGCAACTGCCACAGAAAGAGAAGTCCTCGTTCTGCTATGCCAGCCACAAACACACCAACAGGTCTGTAGCTGTTTGGTGCCAGTGACTATGCAAATGGAGACGTTATTGGCATTACAGCAGCACTGCAGAAGTGATATAAACCAACAGTCCTACAACAGCATCAGAACCTACATAGAAAATCACCTCTGTTTTAGACATGCACAAGGAAGTGACTGAAAAAAGGCAAATCATCAATAGAGTTTCTGGCAGAACATAGATTTCAGCTTAGATCTTCTGGAGGCCAATTTAATACTCAAAACTGCCTTTCCTTTGTCAGAGGGCTTTTCCAAATGGAGGTTTATTTACACAATCAGATGGTAGGACTTGGGAAAGGTTTTAATAGCAGCAGCACTTGATGCCAGCCTAGGTATACCCAAGTATCTTAATTTCTTGACTTTGATTTTTTCCATCCCTAGATGCTTAGCTCAGGAGGATCCATATCCTATTAATTCCCACAAATAACATGCAGTTAAAATTTATCTATAAAAAAGGTAAAACTCCAATTCCCAAAATAATGCCACAGACACCTCTACTGTGCTTGAGAAGTCACTTCCACATGTGTGCAGTGAAACTCTGTCCCCATGCCTTACAGCCACTCGCATTTTGCTGCACAAGGAGCAGCACTTTCCCAGACTGATCCTTGTGAAGAGCAAAAAGCTGAAGCATTTTGCCATTAGAAACACACATTAGTTTCCCAGGTACAGGTGGAGTTGTTGCTCGTGTCTCTGCTAATAAAGCCTTAACGTTCTGCTCACAAAAAGGCTGAATTTTGAAGTGGAGCCTGCAACCTGAATCTGCTGGATAGCTTTTGCTTTTTAAAAAAAAATCTGGAGGAAACTGATCCAGGCACCACTGAACAGATGCTGACCTCAACCAAGTGCCTCAGTGCCTTACAACTGGTATTTGAAACTGTCAGTAGAATTTGTTGTACATGAGGACTGTCAGAAACAGCAGCTCGTTTTTGTGCTTTGTTTGCTTTTCCTTAGAAGTCTGAAGGCACCTGCCTTCTGTGCTGCAGGTTTCAAAGGCCACAGAAACAATATATTAACACAGAGAACGTATCTATCTCAACTTCAAGTATTGCCCAATCTGTTAAAGTTATTAAAAACATGAGCTCTGCTTTTTCTATCTCCTGTCACCTGGTGAGATTAGAGGCTACGTAACTTGCAAGTTTTCACAGCTACACAAATGAAACTAGACTTATCTGATCCTGACACCTCTTTTAAACAGGATTTGCAAAGACAACTCCAAATTGAAAGGTAGACCCTTTCAAGCTCAGCTATTTATTAATCGCTGCAGATACGCTGACACTGCGGTCTCACTGCTGCTTGGCACAATAAACTGCCCCACATCGAGCTCTGTTCTGCCAGTCACCAGGCTTCTATTTGGCTAGTATTGAAGCTGGCTTGGATACCCCCATACGTTACTACAGTCTTGGCAAAAATGACAGAGCAGCTCTGCTCTTTGCCTACAAGTTAATTCATTCATTTCCATGGGGACAATAGGTAGATACAGAGTGCTCCTTCATATAACTGCAGGACCCGGGGTCCTTCAGAGGATTGTGAAGCACAGGCAGTCAGTGGTAGAGCTCTGGGATGCTAAGGCACTACAACAGGAGTTTAGTGGGGGAAAAGATGCTTGCAATTGTTTAAACTTTAAACATCAACACTAAACACACTGTGGAGTAGTGGAAATATAAACCTTTTTTTTTCCCCCCACACTCCCCCCTCCCCTAAATTTACTTGTACTTTATAGTGGGGATTTAAAAAATAGAAAAAGGTAAAATAAGGTAAATGCTATTCTCTAGAGCTCTGGTCCTTTGTTCTCTGCCCCCACCATAATATATTCAAATTTGCTTCTATATACCTTCAGTGGGGTGTTCAAAAGATTTCTATTTTAGAAACTGCCTGCAGAACACACCGAGTTCTTCTCTGAAGGAACAGCTGCAATCTGAAGGAGAAAAAAAAAGTAGGAGGGACACACAAGACAGTCAGGCTGATGTCTGTTGTATATTTCTCATGGCCCTATGTCTACAGGGAACATTTTCCAAGGAGGAAGGAGGGTTTTTGGTGTCTTTGAATCAAGCAAACAAAGGATTTCTACTTTGTGATCATCAGGCATTCTTTTGTGAGATAAACAGGAACGGATAAAGACCCTACATTCCTTTAAGTATACAGAATAAAAACCACTGCAATATTTTAAAGATTTATAAACTAAAAAGCTTTTCAAAATCATTATCAAGGAGCCAAACTGCCTAGCTTTTCCCTTTGAATATCACTCCCAGCCTCAACTAGACGCATTTTTTTCATTCAACTTTCTCACAACGTTTACCTAGCTACACTTGCCAGCAGGTTTTGCCAAATTCGAAAAACTGCTGCAGAAACCATCTGCTTGCCATTGCTTACATATCACAAAGTATCGCTCAGCAGAGTGTATTGGAAATGTTTGGAGATCCTTACATGGGAACGAAGAGCAGCGGCGCTGACTCAGGCAGATCTCCCGCTGATGTCAGTGGGAACTGTACCTGAGTAAGTACTGCTGGATCCGAGACAAAGCTTGCTGCGCAGCCATCACCGCTGACTGACATGAGAACAGATGGTTAGAGTTTAACAGTAACAACTGTAATGGAGATGAGAAGGACATTTTATAGCATTTCTGGCTCGTTGCTCTTTGGTAACTATCAGAAACATTCAAACCATTTCTATGGATCTGTTTTTCCCAGTGAAGAGAAACTTGCAGAGTTAAATCCTACTCTCAAGAAGAACAGCTCGAATCAATCTGTTGACAAAAACTAAAATAAGACTCCACAATTTCCCTACAGGTTGTACCACATTACTTCTGGGTGAGAATGCAGACACTTCACTGCATTTCCCTTGGTCCAGCCTGAAGCAGAGACAAAGTCCTTATAGCACTGACTTTGTCAGCCTGGGAGGAGGGACGTCTGTGTGACAACTGCTATACCAAAGTAGAATGGCTTCTCAAGTTTGACCCCAAATGTAGGTGTTGTAAAATTACAGCTTTAGTAAGTCTAAAAGCTACAGGTGTCCCCGAGGTTGGGGAATCACGATCACAGAAGCACACCTCTAAGTGGATAGATCAAGTCCCCTCCTTCTAAAGAGCTGCAGAAGGGTGAAGAATGGTGAATGGCAATAGTGTGAAAATAAGGATGAGAAGCTAGGATGCAGGCACAAATCAGTTTTAACAGAAGGGATTCTGCATCCTCAATACCTCCCAGGAAGGAGTTTCATTAGAGATCCAAAGCCCAAAGAGTAGATTAAATACTTCCTATTGCAACCAACTAATTAGCACACACCCATCACAAAGGTTGCAGCTTCCAGGAATGCACCCTATTCCTTTAAATACTACTCCCACGTTCTGCTTTAAGGAGTTTCTATTACCCTTAGTTTACCAGCCATGGGAACACTTCCAGATCACATCTAGAGAAGCCTTACTCCTCCTGCTCAGAGACACAAAAGCTGAAAACCATTGTGTCTATTGCCTATGGTTCTTCATGTGAAGAAAGCCAACGGTGGCTGTAAATTAAAAATACAGATGCAAGACAGATTTTGCTGCAATTCTTGAAGCAGCACAGCTTTGTAGGAAGCAAACATCCTGACTGAGGGGGCACTTCTGGGTAGGTATCTTGCTGCATTTAGGCTTCCAGGATACAGAGCCTGAGAAGCTTCAACTGCATTGGCTGAAGAATGACCGTAACTTAAGTGTTTGACCTCTGCTTTGGGCAGAAGCCAATGCATCACCACCCTATAAGTTACTGCTCAATTCACTCCTGAAGCAGACAGTAAACAATATTTGTGTTCCAGTAAAGCGAACCTCGAGAATCAATGTAAGGAACGTACCACCCAGGCTGCAGTTCGGTGAGAGAAGAGTATTGGGGGTGAGGGGTGTACCCATTCTGGGAGGAAAGTACTCTGACTACTTGCTTAGACCCAATAATTGGGTTAATTAACCTCCTAGAGGATAATCTTCAGCAGGAAAACTGCTGTGTATCGTTACTATTCTCCATGGCACATCCTCCTTACAAAACTTCCATAGACCAAGAAAACTGTATCAAAAAAGACTCTGATCCCCAAAAACAGGGCGCTCATCTCACATGAAGGGGTGTATCCATCCACAGTATCACAACACACAATTAGGGAACAGTAAGACTAAAGCTATCCTTCCTGTAAAACCAGCCCTCCAGGAAGACAACTAAATGTTAAGGGAAAAAAAAAAAGAAACCAATCTTGTTTGAAAGTTAAAATAAGGATGTTTGTTGAAAGGAATCATCACAGAAGGGGCACCAACTGCAAAATAATTAGGTTAATTAACATACAGAAGCACCATTAATTTGTCTCATTATCAGTTCCCACTTTACTGTTGAAAATCTGCCTTCTCTGTTCCTTCACCTGACCCAAGCTGGCAACACGTAGCACAATTGTATCTCTGCAGCTACTCAGAGGAACCTGAAGTCAAGTTGCACAGAATAAAAGATGAATTTTAGAACATGCTTACCAAAACCAGGCTTCAGTGGTGGGAAAATCTACCAGGATTACTATGCTGCTCCTAAACAGCTGCTTACCTCGCTCAAGAGAGATCACTTGACACACACATTTTTCCTTTTGAGAAGGTTGTTATAGCTTTCTATCTCCTTCTTCCTATTGAGACAAAAGAGTTGAATTAAATAAGTGAGAAAAGTAAGAAATATTGATCAGAGCTGTGATTTCTTCCCTTTTGCAAGGCTAAGGTAAGGGATACAGTATGTACCTCTTGCCTTAAGTGACTGCAAGTCCAAAGTAAGCATCACTTTACACAGTTAAGCTCAGAGAGGCGAATACTTGTTGCTGAATTTTTGGCATCCCTGTGTTACCTTGCCCTTGCTGTTTCCACTGTTGCTCATGCCGTTGTATCTTGGTTCTCTCACGTTTCTCTTCCCCAAGGGGACCTGTAATTCTGCTCCTCGGGGTGCCTGAGGGAAGGGCAGCCAGCTGCGGGGCGGTGGTTCTGCCTGCATCACCAGCCCACAGCGGTCAAACTCCAACCCACCTCAAAAGCATCGAGTCTCAAAGTGCAACTTTGCTCAAACCTGAAGCTTTGTTTAGAGGAATCTGGCCAGAATTGTGTTAAAAGCAAGAGTACAGCTATATTTAGAGCAAGCAAGATAAATCAGGCACAGGACATGACATTGCCTGTGATGCCTCTCAGTTGTGCTGCCAAAGCAGCAACTCCAAAGAAGTGCTGAACAGAAACATTTGCAAAGCTGCAGGAGGAACTGGACCTAAATCTTATTTAACACTTCATCAAAGGAGACACAACTTTTATTTTGGACAGTAGACTTTATTAGAAATTTTCTCCTCATTCATCAGTAAATTCACATTAAAATATGCTGAAGGCAGCTCAGTCTAAACATCTGACATTCTGCCATAACAACAACTTCCAGTTTAAAAACTAGATAACTGATCAGGCAAATAACTTGAAACATGTAAGAAATGCAAATAGAAAGCAGCATCTTAAAAAATGGGATGAGCCTGAAAAATTAACACATTTCAGATGGAGTTGGAGGAAAAACCAAAAAATCAGTCACCCCGAGATGGGAAACAATTAAATGAGAACTCCACAGACTCTAAACAGATAAATAAACATAACCACACATACATTAGAAAGAGAACCAAGTACTTAGAGTTCATACCACATAAAAATTATAAATTTGTTCAAATAAAAAAAGTGACAAGCTTTCTAAAATACAAATATCCTAAATTCTTGGGATCGTGAACACTTTGTTATAAACTGCAGAACTTGGGAGGGACTAGATTTGGTCTTGAAAACAACAGACTGCATCTTTCTGTTACCAAGTCCAGAAATTAATCCAACACATATACCAGTTTCCTTCCTTTTTTTTTTAAAAAAAAAAAAAATCACATACCCTTCTTTTAGGCAATAATCTGCTTTTTTTAAGTATTATAACTTGTAGATATTATAGGCCTGATTATGTTGAGTGTTGAACACTCAAAGCTCTCAACAACCCTGAACACTGAAGTCAAGGCTTAACTATTTTTCAGAAGTCAAACGTTTTTCCTCTGCTAATTTCTTTTTTCCAAATGGGTTGAGGTGTAGGAGAGAGAAAGGGGGGAACAATTAAAAATCACATGATTGAAGAGTGCCCTGTCCTGCATGACAGCAGATCTTGCAGGTCGGATTTTCTATTGGCATTTACCAGAGGCAACAAAGACAAACCAATATAGTGAGAGATGAGAATAATGGCCTTCAGGACTGTAAACACGACAGGCAACAGATAATATATGAATCTTGATCAAACCAATGTTTTCACATTCTTTAGTAGTCCCCCACAGTGATCTGCTTTCACTGGTTCAAAAAAATATATTAAAAATTAAATAACACTTAAGTGTCCATCACGAAGATTTATATTTTGCTGTAAACAATTTTCTGCCACTTGCATTGATGTAGTCCAATGTGAGGCCAGAGGGTTCTAGACATCTTATTGGTACTGTAAATAATTTTTCAGAGACAGAGGTAAAGGTAGAATTTCTATGTCATGCAGGCGGTCTCTGCCAAGAGCAAAACGAATTGATCTTCGGCACAAGTCCATTAAAGGCAGGGGTTCCGCTGAAAGAAAGAGAAGAAAGAAAATGAGGACTTCTTTTCTCAGCATCTCCATTTACAGGCAATGTTTTATTTATTAACATAGATTCTGTATTGTATTAAACAGCCATAAGGATACTAATGGTACGGTGAAAAACACGACAACCACGAGGCAATTAGGGTAATCAATAGAAACCAAGATGAAATTCTATTCATTTCACCCACTGTAAGTGACTGTGAAGTTTCAGCCTGAGCTTCCTTATCTGTAAGGCTTAAAATAATCATCCACAACCACTTTTCAGGCTTATCAAGTTGCAGAAGTTACCACATTTCCAGATTTCTAACAAGACCAAGAGCTTCTACTCTGTTTTTAACACAACATTCCTCACGTCATCTTAACAGGAACTACACTGGCAGCTTCTGACCTTTACATACCAGCTCCTCCTTCATCCTAGGAACTGGAAAAGATACTTAAGAGTAACAAAACTTTTCAGCAAGCGCTGCATTTCCTGCAATACTCACTTACCCTTTCTTTCTAGGAAGTTCACTGGAAGGAAAGAAAAAAAAAAGCCTTCAAAAATATAGCAGACATTTAACCTTTTCCTCCATGGAAAATTAGGGGAGGAGGATTCAGCTTGACTACAAGGCAGGCTGTGTGTTCTCATACATATATAAACAAACCCCCCACCCAATAAACAAACGCCATCTATAGATGCTCTTAGCCTTATTTAACAGAAGCGAATTAAGTATCTGTCAGAAATGCCTGGCTGATAGCACTAAAGATTGGAGACCCAAACCTAAGATTGGAGACCTGCAGCTCTTAAAGCTGCCTCAGCCCTGTACCCCATCCTGGCCTGCAAGAACACCACAGAATTTCCATCTGAGAGAAGCATGATGGGCTGCTGCCATTGCAGAGTCTGCAGCAGAAGTGCTTTTGCAGCAGGGACTGGAATAAAGCTGTAGAGCCTTTAACCAGATACAGCTACCTTCAAGAACAACTTTAGCCAAATGGATTTGATTGAACATGTTAATTTAAAAGGGTAAGAGCTTAAAAGACCATAGAAAACTCTTATTTTTTTGCAGGATAGAACAGTAGTAGCCTTTAAAACCTGACTGGTACTTTCAAATTGAGAAAAAAAAAAGGTTATGTGCCTAGCTTATAGTGATAACCTTGTATAAACTGGACAGATTATTTACAAGTGCTCAGCATTCATTGTACAGTGGTTTCCTACCAATCCTTTAACTGATACTATTCTAAAACCTACTAAAAAAACCCCAAAACAACACAACATTATAAAGCACAAAACATCCAATTTAAGGATTGGTTTTATGTGCTGTAACTGTCTGCTCCAGTGCTCCAGTGACACATCGCTGACTTAATGGATTTGCCACCATTTATCCTAGGATATTTGATTTGTATAGTCCACAGTCCACTATGGAGTTTCCCCAAAGTGTCTAGGGAAAAAGCTCAGACAGCAGTCTGTTGTACACTTAAAGAGTGAAAAGCTTATTTAACTGTATAACCACTTCAGTCACTCAGAGATGGAGTCTACTTCTCTTTAAAAATCCATTTAATCTATACTTTTGGCTATTAAAAGATTAGGAGCCCTCACAATCCAGTAATAAAGTGTACTTTCTGTACATCTGTGATCTTAGTATTAATTTTTGCATACCAGAATTATGAACCTTAATTCTTAAGGGATGAAGCTGTAAAATTCATTAACCAGAATTACTAAGTAGGAGCAAAACCAGCTCATGGGCTCCAGGACACAGAACACATCTTACAAGCCTTACACCATAAACAACAGTTTTCTGAGTATCTCTGAGTATCTTCCAAGAGTCTCTGAGGTCCCATTAAGAAGATGTAAAATAAAGACTAAGAGTGTTTAAAGCCATTAACTGACCACACAGTCTCTTTTCTTTCCTAGACAAATGAATATGGAAAACGCAGCCATCTGTACAGCCAGCCAGCTAATTCCAAACTTCAAGACACAATTTAAGGAAAGGTTAAAATATTTTTTCCAAGCTTGAAATGCTAAATGAACTTCTCCTGTCTCACTTCTTCAGGGAATTTTCAAATGCTAAAGAAAATGCCCCCAAGTGTTTGCAACAGCTGCTAGATCACACATACTGAATGAGCATGTGCACCTTGAAAATTTAACTACCCTCTTTTTTATTCTCCTTTCTATCCAACAGCAGTAGAAACCTACAACAAAATTAGAATGCATTTGTCTTACAATCCTAAATAAAAGTGGTATTTTCAGGTGTGCTGGCTGTAAGAACTTGAAGAAAAATCATAATAATAGCATTTAAAGTAAAGGCCTTTTGCAGCTGTAATTAGCCCTAATGGATCAAAAATTAAATTCAGGAAAAGAAATAATCTTCGTTTTCAAACAGTTTATGGGATAAATGTAATACTGTTTAAAATTAAAGACCAACAAGTTTTGGGCATCTTAACCAAACAGAACCATTATTAAACTCTTGCAAGGTACCTTAATAGAAGCCTTCTCCCATCCATCTCAACTCATCTCACAATTTTACTACGAATTTTCCAAAGGAGGATCATTTGGGGGAGAGCCTGGGTTTGAAGCAGCACGAGTCAGGTTCTGAAAGCCATGCAAGTTCCAGGGGTAGGCATTTGTATTAACGCTGGGGAGGCAGAAGAAAGCGAGCAGAGCTTTGATCCTGTGCTTCTCACTCCCAGCACCCCTCAGCATCCCTCAGCAGCACCCTGCCCCGAAGCCGACACAACAGGCTCAGCCTTGCACCTTCTCCAGCACACCAGGCCCTGGGCTAGCTGGGTGCCACCGTGTGCCCCAGCAGGTCCCCACCTTGGGTACTGGCAGAGAGCGCATCAGCGCTGCGAGAGCGGCGCTGCCTGGAGCACAGATGTAAGCAACTGGTAACGTCGGAGATGCTGTAACACTCATCAGGTGCCAGTGTCTGCCGTGCAGCCTGGCTCCAGTGTCTGGGCTCAGGCCGGGTGCCAAGCCCAGGCTCTGCGTGGCCCCACTGCAGCCCTGATGATTCACCAGTTGTGAGGCGCTTCCTGCACTCGAACCCCAGGGAGAGGAAAATGCGATGACAGTGCAGCACAGCACAGCACAGCACAGCATGCCAGCCACTGCAGAGGGGTTGCTCATCATTGGCTGTAACAGATGAGCTCTCACACACACGCAAATACCAAAAGTGCCTCAGATTTTCAGGAAAATTCAGTCAGAAATAAGTAACTTGGACCTTCCATAAAGGAAAGGAAAAGTTCAACCATCCTGAGAATATACCGCTAAGCACACCCTGCCTAAAATACACCAACTTTATCTGTGCATCCAAACGACTCCACGGCACATTCAAATGTTCAAACAGCATTCCCAAAATGCTATTTCCATTTGAGAACATACAAATGATGCTGAGAATATTCTAATCATGCAGGAGATGGGAAGATGAATATTCCAAAGCCACATGATTAGCTGTAGGTTTGGTTACTCTTTCACAACGTTAGATATTTACCTTTGAAAAACTTTTCAATTTCAGGCTATTAACCCACTGTCAGAACATCTCACTACTTAGTCCACCTAACATGCGTTACATTTTATCTTTTGAATAACCCACAATGGGATGGAACTGGAGCACTCAAACTCCCCCCCAGAACATGAACCAACCGTTTTTCCAAAGTTACATGAACTCCAGTAGTGTTCTTGCCATTAGGAAAAGGAGGAATGAATTGCCGAGCTGGAATGCAAAATTGTAAAGAAAACACGACTCACAAGAATGGCTCTTTGTATGAAATTCCCAACCAGGCTAAGAAATTCAAAGCGAGACACTTGAGGGCAAGGGAGCAAGCTCTGCACAGGAAACCCAGCGCTTCCTCTCAGGCTCCAGCAGAGCTCAGGGAGAAAAGGGCAGCCACATCTCACTGGGTAACACATGCACTGAGCTCAGGCCAGCTCCCATCACCTGTCTGAACGTATTTTAAGGCATCATCTTCTCATTTAAAGTTTATTATGAAACCTCTTCACTCAAAAGGTTGCTCCTCACAACTGTCCCATTACAGAGAACTATTTTCAAGGGGGGAAAAAACCCAGTGGAAAAAAAACCACTGTTAATTTATGTGCCAGAGTTTAGCTCCCCTGCCTCCCAGATCTGCACCGGTAGTTTACAAAAAGGCCCATTAAAAATCCCAGCTACAAAAGAGGTTTTTGCTTCTGCTGCTCAGAAGCATGTGTGCAACTGGACCACGGTACAGGGTGCTCCACCACAAACCTCCTGTCCCCCTCGCTGCAGCCCCACGCACGCTGACACCTGGGAGCTGGGGTACGGCCCACAACTGTCCCCTTCCTCCCCCATATCTCACCACATGGCACACAAAATCGCTTACGTGGCTATTTGATGGAACAGCTAATCAAAAATAGCTTAAATGGCTATCCAGTAGGCTAGCTAAATAAAAAATAGCTATTTAGTATCTGTTTAGCTATTAATAACAAAAAATAGCTGTGTTTAGCTATCTAGCTATATTCCTTCTCATGGCACACTGACAGTTTAAGGACAAAGGCAAAGAAACATTTCCTGCTAGAAACAACTACATGCTCATGAGGTCTCCCTGAAATATGCATCTGTGATAGCAATTTGCACATCATTACCAGCTGAAAAGTTCATTTAGTTTTGGCAACCTGTAGTTATTTAACAATCTGGCACTCCAACAAGCCTGCCTCATCTTTGTAAACAGGCTTTTCTAGTTGAGATACTGAAGTCATTTAGCATCCAATAACACTAAGTGTTATTAACTGTGACATTACATAAGGCTCATATAAAAGAGCAGCTTTTACCACACAACAGTTATTTGCCAAATGACAATACTCAGTTCTAAAAGAAATTTTTCAAGCTCTAACAGCATGTAATGTTCATGGCTTACTCTAGGAAGAACATATTTTTATCTCATTTTATAAAATCAGAGCTGTCTGGGAAAAAGAAACCCACAAAGCAAAATCAAAGCTGGTTGAGAAACAAAGGAGGCTTTTCTGAGAAGCATCATCACCAAACATTAGATATTTTTAAATTATAGGTCTAATTAAGATACCAAAATATCTTGGATTTCAATATTTTGGCCTTAAAATTCTCCAAAAGCACTTCAATTCAGTGATTCACACTACTGTTTCCAACTGCTGCAAGTCAACTTAGATTGAAAAAGCCCATATAAATATAGCGTTGTAAGGCAGAGCTGCAGTCACATGTCACACACATGACATCTCTGTGACACCTTTGCTGTGCTAACAGCAGTGCCACAAGGGAGGAGCCAGCTCAGGGACCAGGCAGTGGCAGCACAGCCCTTCTGGCCCCAGAATGCCCATCACCTGGCAGAGGAAGAGGTGAAATGGCATCACCTCTCGAACAGGAAAGCAACCAACCTCCTGCAAAAGGAACACATGCCTGGTCTGGGAAGCCAGGAGAAGGTGTGGTGCCTCTGTATGTATCCTAACCAGGCATGAGGTTTTCTATACGCGTCACGCACGCGGTGGCTACTGCCCAGTTCCCCTCTCTGCTCTCTCCTCTCTGCCACCCTCACCCAGGCTCCTGCCCTGCACTTCTCTTAATCACTCCATTCTCATCACAGGCTTTGCCAAGATCAACAATCATCACCATCAGAGAGATGATGCCCCCAAAAGTGTAACCCTTTGTCATGGAAAGGAGATCCCACAAGATATCAGATGACATCCCTGGACTGTCCCTATTCTGGTGGGCCTCACCCATTAACCAAGCAGGAAGGGAAAGCTCTCTCCAGTGCCTGTCACCACTCTGCTCCCCAACACTAACCTGTTTGGATGGACAAGCTCCTGTCCCACATCAGCACTCCTGAGTGACTGCCCTACTCCAGATTGCTGCAGACTTTAAAAAAAATCCTATTACTTGAATTTCCCCCCTTCCTCCAGATATTAAAGCACCTGCTAAGGGGTAATGTGGCCTGAGTGTTTCCATCAGGCTGATTTAAGATTACAGAAATCTGTAACCACCATTTAATTCTCACATACAATAAACACAAAAATATATGTGAGCCAGCAGTTTTCCTTCCAATCTTTCTGCCAAAGCTTAATTATTGTTTTAATTTTGCACAGTACAGACCAAATTCTTTCCCCCACATAATATGGTACAGAAATACACTCCCTGTGATATATTTATGGTTTCCCTGATGCAACTGATGGAAAATTTGAGTTGTGTTCCTTTAATGGCACAATCCAGAGAAAGGAAATTGCAGACAATATATTAAAGAACACGAGCTACGACCAGTCATAAAAAGTGCTAATAAATCTCCTAACAGCAATGAAAATTCAGTCAAGGGGTAACAGGATAAAAGAAATCGCTTATCTGTTTTTCCCCAAAGATGTCTTTAAGCTCTGCAGCCTAACCCAGCACACCCTGCAAACGAAGCACCTTAGAACACCACGATTTAATTACAGCTCAGGCCATCCAGAGGAATCGCCACTCTCAAGAATCCTGTGACTGAAAAGGGAACCCCGTGGTGTTTTCAAAGAACCCTGCCAGTCTCCTCTAGCTCCCACGTGTATCCATTCGAGAGCACCGGGCTCGGGCAGCCGGCTGCCAAACTCATGCTGGCTTCGCAGAAGTCGCACACTATGAGGCCGCGAGCTCCCGCGCGGCAGCTGATGCTGGTACCGCAGGCAGAGCACACGCACACACCGTCCTTCAGCCCCTCCGCCGCCACCCTCCCACCCGTGCAGCTTGTTCACGTACAGCTGGAAGCTATCGCACTCGCTTCTTTCTTCAAAAGGCAGCAGATGGTGAGATTTTTGTTATCAGCCGAGGCTGATAAACAGCCACCGTCTCCAGCAGTTGTCTACTAGGACAAATAAAGCTTTATGTTGCACCGCATCAGCGCCTTGCTTTTAGCAGACAGGGTGGGGAAGTAGAAATACAAAACTAACACAAACACCTCCCTGTACCTGAGCGAGCCCACATCCCACAAAAAGTCGGTATTTGAAATTAACTATGTGTACGGGAGAAAGGAAGGCAAGAAAGCTGGAATAGAGGAAGGATGCAGCAGTAAGCCTCCTCAGCTGTGTGGCCTGTGCTGGGCAGGGGGAGTGTGCACGTGTTTTACAAATACCTTTGGTTTTTAAGTGCTAAATGCAGTTAAGCACAGTTTAGAACTTCAGTCAGGCACAATTCTGAAGAATTAAGCTGAAAAGGCAGCAATGAACAAGCAAGATATTCTGCATCGTCATTTGTTTTGAGTTAATGCTCTCCAGCTGTGCTTTCTCGAGAGGAAAAGAGTTGAAAAGCAGCACAGAATGAAAACAAACTAAAACCTATCCCAAAATCCAGTGGCCTCTTGTTAGGGGTTGGATAAAGAATCTGCCACTCGCACACAAGCAGTACTTCCCTGCCATTTCTGTCTGCTCTTCAGCGTCCACAGGCTCCTACAAAGACACAAGACTTCAGCAGTGGGTCCTGGCTCCTGGCACCAGCACACACACCTAAACCCAACGAGTTCAGCGCAGGCCGAAAACCTATTCCTAAACATTTCCATTTAGCAGACTTAAGCATATGCTTAAACACTTCTTTTTTTAAAAAATCGTATTGGTTATAGGAGTGTTTTGTTAAGATGAGTAACTGGGCTGTGTACGTTTGGAGGAGGGCTGTATACATACACATAGGCAGCTGCAGCACAACCTGCTTCTGAGCTGTTTGGTGTGCTCTACAGCTCTTATCCTCAAGGTGGGCTTACGATCCACCTAAAAAGGGCTCAAGATCACGCACATTTAGTATCTAGAACAGGAGTAATACAAAGCCTGGCCCAGGCCAAATCTACAGACTTACTTCATTGTAGAAACTTTATTGAAAAGCTTCATTTTCTGAAATACAGTAGCTAATTTAAATGTACATATATATTGTACAAACTCAGTTTCCAGTAGCAAAAAGAAATAAAGTCACAAACATGACTTTATATAGGAAATATACACTTTCTTCAAGTATGAATAGTTTCTTCAATTTACAGATTACTAAATTGTACATTATTACGAACTGTACATTATCCAGAAGCTGCAGAGTCAGATAATAATAAATTTTATGAGTAAGCAAGTGGCTTTGTAAAAAAAGAGCAAAGCCATTTAATAAGCAGTTTGTGTTACAGCTAGACAGATTCACACGCTGCCCGAGAACACGAGGGAGAGCGGTGGCCACTCACTTCCCCTCCGAAAGAGGAAGAGTACATATGATTTCATGCCCTGTGCCATCGAGAAAATGCAAATAGGAAAGATGAGATGGCAAGATGTGCTTTCTGATCTTGATTTGCTGGTTGTTCTCCCCTCAGACACTTTCACAGAACAGCTCTTCTCTTTGTTCCTGAGCACAGTACGAAGGTAAATCTGAGAGAGTTATTTCAATGATGATCTACACGTGCTGTAGTAGAAAACGGACCTCAAATAAATACATGCTCTTTTAAAAGCAACAACAAAAAATAGAAATGAAATGTTTGGTGTTAGACATGAGCCCAAGCTACAATTGTTGGGCCCTAAGCTCCTCCCAGCTCAAACTTAACTCCCAAGTTTAACACACTGGGAATGAGGATTTGGCTTAGATTAATCTCTAATGTGTACTTTATAACTTTTACTCTTAGAAGGACATTCATCACCATTAAATTCAGCTTGTGTGCCAGGCTATAAAGAGAGAAGTTAAAATATATCCAAGGTGAGACAAGATTAAAGCTTGGATGAGAATATCACCTGAGTAGATGCACTGGAGTTCAAAGACAATGCTGTTCAGAGGTTACGGACAGATTTATAGGCAAAGTAACAACTGAGAAAGTTGAAGGAAAGTTCAGGTTCCAAGGATGAACCACCCCAACAGCTACTGCAACAGGAATTCACACTCTGCGAACAGCATGCGGTAGGACTGACACACGATGAAGCCATGTCTTGCATTTTATCTTCACGAAAAGTGCTTCAGAAACAGGCAAAGAACCGACCTGTGCACACGTACAGACCTGTAACCACCTTTACAGCTGGGAACGAGTCCTTATTGTTGGGGCTGGAATCAGGGAGAGATTTCAGGCGAGCCTCTGCCTATCCCTCCACTCACGGGCACATTTCCGCCTTAGCCGTATTACAGCAGATGACAACGTGTCTGGGTGGGAAACCTGATCATACCCACTAAAACATTCTAAAATTCAAACCTAAGTTTTCACCACTATTCTTAAGCACATTTGTCATTTTGGGTTAAGCTAATCAAGTACACTATTTCAGGAGAGACAAAAGGACAAAATGTTGGCAGGACGTGCTGGACCAGGTGGGTACTCAGTTGCCTGGCAGCCCCATCTGCCCTTCTCCCACTGGCCTGTTTTATCTACCTGCTGCATTCAGTGTGACACATTCACTGTGTGGGATGAAGTACAGCCCGTTGCCTTTTCTTGCACTGTGCCCAGCACTGCTGGAGCCTCATGAGAGATTCCAAGTCCTGCCACTCTAAAAATAAGAGATGCTTATTCAAGACTCTCATTGCTTACAACTAATTCTCAGCCGGAACCAATCACAGGAGCTTTCTGTATGACTGTTTAGCATCATACTAAATAACAAAGTAATTTACACTAGTTAGCAATTAAAGTGATTCAAAGCATCTTCTGCATCACATTGCAGCTTTCTCACCACACTGACAGGACAACAGAACTGATGACTCTCCTACTTAAAATTTAACACAAATTGTGCTGAGCTGTTTAAGACAATAAATATTTGACTACACGTTCCTCATATCATTGTTACACGACATTTCCTTCGCTACTTCAATTTAAATTACCCACAGGCTCCAACATATGCAGATTGCCTCAAACTGAGCAAAAAAATGGCAGCAGTGTGTCATTTAAATTTTAATGCAACCGTGTACGAGCTAATGATCTCTAGGGGAGATGTGCAAACAACAGACCTGACTCATCACTACATTACTCTAGTTCTGATATTAACAGAATTACATTGGAATAAACCTAGAGCAATGAAATTGCAATTAGGCTCAATATAATGAATTTGATCCTGTTAATTTAGTGCCATTTCTATTTTCGATTTCTTGAAAGTGCCATCGTCGTTATCAGCAGAAAACAAGTACTGGAGACAGTCTGAATTATTTCATAGTGAATTTAGGATTCCTCATCATTCCTGGTAGGCAAACCCAGCCAGTGCTCTCTGAAGACAGTTGTAGAATGTTCATTCTGAACACTAATGCACTCTCCTACCGCAGGTAGAGCCCGCTGGACCACCTTCACGCACCATTGCTCAGCTCTTCTTATCACAAGCTCCTGTTACCATCTTCCAAACTTGGCAAAGCTCTGCCTGAGATTTCACACCACTGTGCCCACCGCCTATAATAGGCACTCCTGGCACGTGGTCTTACAAATGGTCCAGGTAATCTGCGAGAAAGAGCATGGAAAGAGGATTTCCATTCTACACACCCATACTGCCACTGCATGGGTGTGTGATCAGCCTCGAGCCTAAAAGCCACTGGTGGGAGGGAGAGGTGAAGGGGTAGGTGGGCTAGGGAGGGTGGTTTGCTGCTAAAGTGTCTTTTCTGTTCCTGGGCAGAGGAGGGGATCCAACATGACGCCATACAATTAAAACTCACAAAAAACTCTGGCCTTTCACAAGGGGTTACTGGAGTCTCATAGCTAACTTGAGCTCTGTTCACACTGAACTTTTTTACCTCCAGAGCCAGCATCACTGGCAGAAGCTTTCCTACAGCTGGTCCCACTGGATACACGGACAGCTGGAGCACTCTCTGAGCTGTCTTTTCTAGGCTGAAACAGCTGAAAAGGGAGGTGGCAGCGTCCTACCCCTCACAAGACTACTTGATACATTTGAAGAACTAGGTCTGTGGCAGCGTAGCACTCATGGCCCCGTCCTCTTCCTGCTCACCAGAACCAGGTAACGCTTTTTCTCTGGACCTCTCAAACTACACACAACAGCTTTTCCACCAATGGTGCTCGCTTGCTGTTCCAGTGAATTCAGACACAAAGGAGAGGACTGCAAGGAGTGACTGGGGAGCTTTTACCTCAGCCCACCCCTCCTCACACACCTCCCAGCTTCACACGCGGTTCTTCTGTCCTCATGCTTTGTGTTACCTGCTTGGGGTTTTATGACCGCCATCTGCCCAGGCCATCGCTGCTGTCAAACGAGATGAGGAGAAAACTGAGCGCAGCTGACCCAGAGAGCAGCGTGGCTGTGCTCTGGGAGGAGCTGTGAAACACCACAAAGGGTCTGGGTTTATCGCTGCTCACGATTCAGTATCAAATGCGCTCTGTCCATAAACAGCCTTTTCCAGGGCTCTCCGCCCCCGGCTGCCAGCTGGCTCGTGCACTCGCACAGGTGTACATGAAAGCATCATTTGCTCTACAGCAAAGCTATTAGGAACAAAGATTTATCTCCATTTCCAGATCCCCAAGTCAAGCTGTAAGGCCGGCAATTAAAAACCTGCATCTGGGAAGAGCAAAGCGAAGCTGAGCGATTCACTCCCCTCTTCAATGCACCCACGCCTGTAGGAAGGGGCATCCAGCAGCCCACTCCTCCCACAGCTGGTTTCAGACAATGGAACAGAACGAATCGGATCGGCACCAAGATCCTCAGAACATCTTTCCATGCTTGTGTTTTCAGATTCCTACAGCAATCCAGGCAGTGGCTTGAGGTATTCAGCACACCACTGTATGTGTGCACCTGTGCACACCTCTGTCCACATGTGCACAAACACCTGTGTGTGTGAGCATAAACACACACAAGAACATAACCTATGAGTACAAAGGAAACATCTGAACCATCCTCTCCTTTCCTTTACTTATTCTACATGGCAGTAAAACACCATAGAGTTTGGTGACAAAACCACTACAGTGATAAAATTTTGGATTTGAACAAAGGGAAGGAGACAAAAGAGCCAAAGCTCTGAGCTGGAATTAATATTATTCCTCTTACATTAAGAACAATGCTGTGATTAATAGCACAGAAAAATACTTCTAGAACTCTACACGTGGGGCAGCTGTACAGTAATTTCTCAGTACAAAACAAACTCATTCCAATCCTGTTTCAGCACAAGAGGATACATTTTCCTATTTGGGCCTTGGTAAATCTGCAGGTTAACCTTTCCAAGAACAAGTGAGAGTTCATGCAAGCCTGCACTTAGACACCACAGTAAATGACTTGATTCATTACAGCGTGAAGCAGGCAGCAGCACTTACTGAGGACAGTAAGGCCATTTCAAAAAGGGGTGGCATTTTTGGTCAATTCTGCCTTTGATACTTTGCTTAGTTTGGTATATGACAATGTCAAAATTATGTATTAAATTCTTTAATGGGAAGAAGTGTGGGGGGTTTTGGTTTTTTCTTATTAGTAGGAATACCAGTTTGATGCTAAATTCCCATTATGTTTTAATAGATTGTGGCCAGACTCCTTTAGTTTCACTCTGTGCTCCTACTCTCAAAGCAGTGTCCCTCAGTGAACTGGGGTTTAAAAATGAATATCCCTTCTACTTGTGGATTGGCAAACATCAGGCACAGTATAGTTTGACTTTCTTAATCTAAAATCTAGGTGATGTCAGTGCAACAGATGAAATGCTAAATTATCAAACCGAATTCTTTAACTCAGCACTTAGTTCAAAGTACAAACCCCTGAACTATTAAAAGCAGATCTGGAATTACACAAGGCACAAGAGAATGCTTCCCACCAACCTCTCCCTGCTGACTCAGCTTTTTTCACTCCACCAGCATTGTCAGCAAAGCCAAAGGGAATTTTGCCAGGGTAAACACTGCTAAATGGGGTCCCCCATCCATAGATATTTCACTTCTCCCCTGCTGCCAAGTCATCTGCAATGTCAATCTGCCTGCACGATGAAATGGATTTCCTCCTCCCTCCCCCCCCAAATACTCACAGTTTTGAGACAAACAGTGACACCTTGGACACAAGAATAGGCCCATATCATTTTGATGTCTTGGATAGTTCTTAATTAAGTTAATCATGTGAACAATGACTGAGTTGAAAGCTACACACAGCCTCCCAAAAAATCACCCTTCATAGGGGTGGGAACAGCCACCCAGACCAGACTTCCTAGGAAGCGCTCAATTTAACCCATCCTCTAAAACCCATTGCACTAGCTGTTCACTGTGGTTATGCTTCTACTCCCCTATCCAGGAGAGATCCAGACCTTGTCCTTGTTTTAAATCATATTCAACCACATGCAGAATCAAAACCACACCCAGAGAAGCCTGTAGTAAAACAAGAAAGTTTAAAGAGTTCAGGGTAACCTGACCCAATCATATATCCCAATGCCCAACGTGCTCATACTTCACAGACTGATTTGGAAGGGACCTCAAAGCCCATCTAGTTCCTACCCATACATCCTCCACTATCCCAGGTTGCCCAAATCCCATATTCCCTGGCCTTGAACACTGCCAGGGATCCAGGGGCAGCCACAGCTTCTCTGGGCATCACCACTCTCAAAGAATTTCTTCCTAACATATAACCTAAATCTACCCTCCTTCATACTTGTCCTTTAAAAACAAACAAAAAAAAAACCAAAAAAAACCCCACCACCATCTTCAAAAAGCAGAGTTAATAAGGGTTAGTAAGTCAAGGAAGATGCCTTCCTTCACAGTTGAGACCGAACCAGAGAATGAAGACCTGAGGCATCACAGCAACAAGAAACAGACTGACTTTATCCTTCCAAGCATCTCCCAGCTGCTCAGTGAGGGGAGAGGGGCAGTGACCACGCAGAGCACTTCTCTGGGAACCCAAAAGTACAGCTCCTCTATGCTCTGCTCACTCAGTACACCCACACTGCTAGTGATGGAGCAGAGACCTGGAGCACCTCCTGTCTTCCTCTGCAGACATTCCCAGGGCTGCAGGCAGGGATGGAGGCAGGGCATACTCCCTCCTGCCAACTGCCTGTCTGGGAAAACTGGGACATCAGGAGACTAAGGAAAACGTTAAAAATTGACAAAGACAAAAGCAACTTGGGAGTGGTAAGCACGACACCAAGATCAGTGGAAAGCTGTTGATGAATAGAGGGAAAGGAAAAATACAGGTAGGTTTCTTCTGTAATGCAGTTTAGTGTTTGATTTTCAGTACAAACATTATACTTGACATCACCTCCGCTATTAACCACATTTGTATGTTGATGTCATGCACTTCATATTCTGAGTGAAATGTTTTTATAATGTGTGCTTTAATTTTATTTACTGACTCAGTATCAGAACCCTGAGCTTTGTGATAAGCATTTCCCTCTAAGGTAGGCATTTCATTCATTGCTTACCCAATGCAAAGCTGAGCTTCAGAGAAAATTAAGGCAAACATCACCACATGGAAAGACCTCAGAGCAATGCCAAACTTATTTTTGGTTGTTAAGATAACCACACTGACAACTGCTGTGCTCTGGCCTTCCTATATTCCCAGAACACCTCCTGGGCAACACAATACTAACAACAAAGATGGGCACAAATACTCTGCTACTATACAGCTAAACCCATTGCTATACAGCATAGGAAATACATCCATAAGAAATTTACAAGTCATCATTAAACTTCAGTATTGATGTCCCAACTAACTGTATTTATATGCACAAAGTAATCCAGAGCCCCCGAAGACAGGAAGATGAAGCAACCACACAGGACACAAAAAGTAAGCACATCAGCAGCTTTTGAAGCCTCTGACTCTTTCCAGGATCCCTGAAAACTGCCTCTCACTCTGTGCAGGATTGCTCTGCAGTGTGTGGTCTTAATCCTTCAGAGCCTCGGCAAAGCTCTACCTACCACAGCATTAAACTAGCTTTGGGAAGCTCTGCTCAAAAGGAAGTATAACTAGGAGCTGTTATCTGAAATCCAAATAATAATGATTCCCCCAAGTGCCATAAACAATCCACAATGCTGAAAATTCAGCGCTTTTTCAAAAGCTGTAACAGCTCTGATGCCCTCCTGCATCTGCCACTTGTGAGAGTCTGAGCTATCACTTCAAAAACCTGGCGTTCACCTGGTAAGAGCTGAATAGCACTGCTCATGCAAGGACACAACACCTTAAATCTTAAGCAAGCCTTTAACTTTGGCTTCCAGAAACGAGAGCGTAAGTCTGTAGCTGCACCTACGTGACTCCCTCCTCTCCAGCAGAAAAGGGCTGCTCCTTACTGCTGGGCTGGAGCTTTCAGCCCTGCCGGGAGCCCCAGCCGGGCAGCGGTGCCAGCTGCTGCTGCCAGACAGCCGCGGCTCCCTTCCCACAGGCACCAGCCAACCTCGGCAGGGTACGCGCACAGGCTGCGTTCTGCACCGGGATGTTGCCTGTGCTGTAAACCAGGCTGCTCTGCAAGCTGCCCTTCAGAAAGCACCCTCGGGAGCCCAGATCAGGCTTTTCCTCCTTGAAATACCTCTTTTCCTTCTTGAGATCTTGAAAGCAAAAGACTGAAGCTCCGTAGCAGGAAGCATCTGCCAAGAAATCTTAAGCTTGCTATTTCTTACTATATTATAAATCACTCTGGGGAAGTACCATGGACTCTGCATATTTAACTTAAGTTTCTGAATGGTAAGCCACCAAGTTTTACCAGCCTTTTTGAAATAAAATAGTGTTCTATCTACAGAAACAAATTATATATTGCTTTTTCTATATTAATTATGTTATACAGAAGTTAAACTAGCCTTTATTAGGGAAAAGTTGTATCTGAAACAGAACCAGTAACACAAGGGTTAAAATTTTAGGGAATGCATTAAAATGCTGTGCAAAGATTAGCTCACTCGGCTCCAAAATGGCTTGTCAAGTAACAGCAATTTTTTAGATTTTTTTTAATTGGAATATAAGAAGAGCTGACCTGTGGTCAGACAGCAGACATGCCTTCTCCTCTGCCACAGCTTCCAATTTTGGCCTGTGATTCATTCCTTTGTTAATAATCTCCTAATCAAATGTTTTGTTCCAGGAAGGCCACTGGAGGTTAAGAATAACACATTAAAATGGTTTCACAGTATTTATAGAAATATGCTGTAGAAAGGAAGGAACAGTTTAAAAACAACCGAGACTGCGCATCGCTAATGGCAGTTTCTGCAGGAGCTGAGCATCTGGACACGAGCATGGGAGCTGAGACACAAACAGAGGTGCCAGCCAGCAGTACAGGCTTTCACCTGGCATCAGCTGCTTTACCACCAAGGGATGATTTACACATCCAAGGGGCATTTCAGTTTGCTCTAAGTGGCGACAGCCATAAGGAAAACAACTTGGAGGCATGTGAAAGGGCAGAATGCCACCTTTGCTGGGGTGATTGTTTTATTCACACTTCAGCAAATGTTTAGGTATCCAATTTTAGATGTATAATGAAGTAGCACTGAACACAGGCCTTTGTGAATACCAAACCGCAGCATGTGTGAAGACAGGGCAATCACAGAGGACATACTCCTGCTCCAACACATTTCTGACCTGATGCTGACCAGACCCCTTCAGTTCATATAACAGAGTCAGCCCTACTACACAGACAGGAGCTTGGTCCATCGTGCTGCACAGCAACACTGAGCCAGTTTTGAACTGACATATTGGTGCTGCACGTAGATCTGACACATGTCTGGAGGGTCTCCTGCTTGGGAATTCAGCATTCTTCTCAAGGAGGTTAAAAGGGCTCAGCGAAGTGCCAGCAGTTCCTGCAAATAAGCCCAGAGATGAGGCTACTCACTCGCTAGCACCAAGAGCTAGCCTAAGTACTGCTGGCAAAATTTTACTGCTAAATTAGTAGCAGAAATGTCCACCAAAGCAATTATTCAGATGATGAATACTCTCCTCTTAGTTTGGTTTATCATGACAAGCCTGAAAGTATCACAGTGGCTGTTCATGCAGGCAGGAACAACACTGGAGCACTCCGGCTTGGATGTGCCCAGCCTAATTCCATTATTAAACCATCCAGTCTTGAGGAGTGAAGCCAGGCACCATTCATTCCATTCAGTCATACTTAAGTACCTAAAAAAAAATCATCTCTTCCTTCAGCAGCTTTCAGTTATTTGAACAAAACTGACTGTGAAACATAGGGAGAGCCTAAGGGATGGCTTGTTCTGAAAGCAGGCAGAACTTGGCAATGGGATGGACATGGAAAGTGTCTTTCAGCGGTGAATTATGGAACGTAAGGCAAAGCTCAGCCATACCCCTAGCTCCAACAAGAAGAAAAAACAGCCTTCAATTTTTCAGATTTGGCATAAAATGAAGTCCCTAATCAAGTTTCCTAGTGCAAAACTGTTAAATTGTAGTATCTGAATGGACTACACTAGCACATTTCTAGTGTCCTAACATCTGCACGCAGTAATTCAATATTTAAACCTGATTTAAGATTGACTGAATTTAGCTTGGAAGGAGAGGTTAAGAGAACTGACCACACAGAACTAGTTACAGTGAAAGCAGTAATGAAGAGATGATGGGACAGACAAAAAAAAAAAAATCAAATGTCACAGCTCTCAGCATAAAGAGCAACTGCTTAGGAAATCACACAACTCTGGAAACAAAAGGGATCTAAGATGAGTATCAGAAATGTGCTGTGGAATAACCTCCTGAGCCAGACTGTGGGAGTTCCATCACTGGAGACTTGGTGAACAGGAAGGGTGTGTGTGGGAAAGATGGTAAAACCACTCTGCCCCGAACAACAAAGTCTTTTGGCAGATGAACAGAAGCCATTTACACAAACAAACAAATAAACAAAAGACCGGATGGCCGAGTTTACTACCTCACTACTGTAAATGCAATATAGACTACTGCATTAACGACCCTGCCCTTACAGCAGCCCAAGTTCCTTTCCCCAGTAACAAGTGTTAGAAAGAGCAGAAAAGGCTCATCCCTGACATCTGTAATTAGACTGGGTAAATGGGAAAAGGGGTAAGCAAAAAAATTCCATTTTCTATTCTTTTGTTATTCAAAGAGGCACTGGAAAATGAATCATTAGATATACAGCTGTCATGTGAAGAGAAAGATTGTCTGACCTACAGAAAAGTCACGGTGATTTCTGCAGTAAGTTTCTGGTTAGCTTCTGCTCAAAGCCTATTTACACCATTTTTTAAAAGATTGCTGATGATCAGTGGCACCTAATCAAACACACCCTTTTTATTAGTTTGTTTTCTTTCTAATTTACTTCTGCTGTAGAAGTACCAGCTCTTGCCATGGACTGATGCAAAACATGCCTGTTCCATGTCATGTTCGGGCTGGCAGCAGCACGTGGGCACGCTCTGACCAGAGCACAGGCAGGGTGCTGGGCCCAAGGCAGAGCAGGGTGGGTGACAGAGGGCTGCCCAGAGGGGCACCTCCTCTTCCCACCCAGATCTAACCCCTTCCCCTAGCTCTTAAAGCTTACCTATGAGTGACTACCTATGAAATTAAAGCTTGCCACTACCCCACCCACTCCAGACAAGAAAGGTTGTCCAAAGGCAGTGGGCATCAAGGTATCAACCAGTTTTCTTGGGAACCCTTCAGAAATCGCCTGGTTGGTTAAACAAAGCTATAGCCCTTGGTTTACATTTTGCCTCAAGCGAACAATTCTTTTCCTCTGAAGTGTGAGGCTGCAGGAGCACTGTGACAGATGATGGCACAGTGCACAGCCTGGCCAGCAGCCCCTGCCCACTCCAGGGGTGCAGAGCAATGCCCTAACCCCAGAGCAGCAGAGGCTGGGGCTACAAACTGCGTCTGGCACAGCCATGAAGCAGCATCGTGCTGCCCAAGCGTGGGGAGGCTGGTGTCAGGACACTTCCTGTCCTCCTGGAAGTCTTCTATGAAGGGGGAAAATAGGAGGAAGCGGCCCCCGGGCTCTACATGTGCAGAGCAGCACACGTGCATGTGCTCGGAGTCATCTCAGTGGCTGAAGCAACTGGTAATTACCATGTTTCAGAAATGGCTATTTAGCTTCTTCCATTACCAGATGGGCTGTGTAACGTGAAAAATAAATTACAAAAACACTTCCCAGGGTTGCTTAAATGACTGATTTGTAGCTGCAGGCATCTAGCAAGTTGTGAATGATTATTGATGTAAAAGAGCAACTCTACTGGGGACAACAGTAATTAGTCTTTGCAAAATTCAGTGGAACATCAGGGAGCAGAACAAGAAACAATCTATACATCACAATTAAACAATTGTTAGAACTTGCAAAGATCTAAACCAGACAAATACAGCATATAACATGCAGCACCTATAGATTTATAATCTTATCTAATGATGCCACTTTCCTTCTATGAGAAAGTATCAATTAAGTTGAGCCTAGCAAATCATACAATTTTGTCAGCCTAAATTACCACTTCTACCACCACCAACTATCTGTTGCCAACGTTTCTCCTGTGCTATGAAATAACCTAAGTTTCTCACAGTACCTATGGCAGTGTTTAATGCAATGAGCCAGGCAGCCAAGGAATAAACCAGCTATGTACTAAACTAGCTGGTGCCATAACCTGTGGGTCCCGAGTAGCCTTCGGAGTAAAGACCGAGGCAAAGAAGGCATTCAGTATCTCCACCTTCTCATCATCTCCCATTACCAGGACAGCCGCCTCATTCAGCAAGGGACCTACATTATCCCTGGTCATCCTTTTACTATTCACATATCTGAAAAAACTGGGCACATCTCAGCTTCCAGGAGAGAAACACAGAAATGTTTTTGAAGTTCAACAGGAAGTGAGCCTGGAAAGGAGCATGACTGCTTCCAACCTGGGAAACACCAGCCCAAGGAATCCCACAGCACAGTCCCACTTCAGTGGGTTATCGCACCTGCTTTCCATGGGGCTTTCTGCCAGCACAGACCCCTGGGCCCACAGAGTTGGGGGTGGGGGGCAGTCTGAGCAGTGCATCCACCTCATCCAGCGCTCCCAATAACCACCTGCGTGCACCCCGGGCGTTACATGCCCTTCCTGCATGGAGCGATGACTGTAAATGCTTCTTTGAGAGCAAAGGAGGTGCTTGAGTTTGGAGGCAATAGAAACATGGCAGGGGGAGGGCAGGCAGCACTGCCACAGGTAGAACAGTTTCTTAGCAAGAGGACTATTCAGAGTGATGGGATGCAGCAGAGAGGGTTTGCCTATGTGGCAGTAAACACCTTGGTTTTACTGCCTAAGCATTTGTTGCAGCACTGCGATCAAGCCAAAGCTGGGTTGGCTGTTGCACACCAGTAGAGAAGCCAGCCCTCCACCTCTGGCATGCCAGGAACAGTAATAACAATAAATCAATGCAACATAGTAACGAACAAAACTGAAAGATCCAGCACTGAGCTGTTCACATGTTATGCTGATAAATCTCACCTACTCTCAACTATTTTGGGGCTGGTCATAAACGTCACTGGATACCACAAAAAATATCAGTGTTCCAGTCCAGCTACAGCTTCTCATGAATCACAAATAATTTTGTTAGGGTTCAGCTGTTTTTTATGGGGGTCAGCAAATGAAGTCAACCAGCTGAGAAATTGTTGAATATAGCACCTTGAGAAAAAGCACAACATGTCACGACCTGGTTCACCTCCTGCTATCCAGATAGGCTTAGGCTTACTCAGCTATCATCACACACTTCATAGACTGCCAAGTGAAGTATTTCCTTTTAAAATAAACATTTGAATTACAGATTATAAAGAGCTGTCTGTTTTAACAGATGCACTATCAATCCTTGCCATTTTTAAAGTTCTGCCTTTGCCTACTTGTCGTGGTTTAACCTGGCAGGCAGCTAAAACAACCACAGTCATTTGCTCACTGCCCTCACAGTGGGATGGGGGACAGCATCAGAAAGAAGGTAAAACCTGTGGGTTCAGATGAAGACAGTTTAACAGAAGAGACTAAGAAGACTAAAAGAATAAAAGAAATCAGCAATGCACAGTACAATTGCCCACCCCCTGCAGACAACTGATGCTCAGCTAGTTTCTGAGCCATGGTTACAGACCCAACCAGCTTCACCCCCAGTTATATCCAGATCATGACATCATACGGTATGGAGTATCCCACTGGCCAGTCACAGTGAGCTGTCCTGGCTGTGTCCTCTCCAAACTTCTCATGCACCCCCTGCCCCTCGCTGGCACAGCAGGATGAGAAGCTGAAAAGTACCTGACTTGGTATAGACATTACCTGGCAACAACCACATCATCAGTGTGTTATCAACAGTATTCTCACCTAAATCCAAACCACAGGACTATACTCACTACTGGGAAGAGAATTAACTCTATCTCAGTTGAAACCAAGACACTACTCAATGTTGAGAGTGTATGTTGCTAAAACTAAAAGAGCAAGCCAAAAATCTCTCCCAGCTGTGTTGGATAGAGCAGAGAAGAACAGATTTAAGCTTTAATTAAGACATTGAAAAGGATATTCCATCTGGATAAACAAATACAGAAGGGCAAGCCTCTATTCCCCAGCCATCCTGGGAAGGGTGCATCAGTGTTTCAACAGTCTTCTGACCTTCAGAAATGCTATCAAGTACATGAAATGCAAATACAGGAAGGACTGCAAACAGCAGCCCTGCCCGCACCTCTGCGCCATGCTTCTGGCAGGGACAGGCCTGAGTGGTGGCACATGTGGAACCAGCTGCAGATGCTTCCAAAGACGTCACCTGCCCCAAGGTGTGCACTGCCCATGTTCTGTCCCACCTGTGGCGCCCGGAGGGTGTCACCTAGATCTAATAAATCTCTACAGACAAATTATGTTGATATTAGCATACCAACGATGTCCACAGCACAAAAGAGATCTTCACTCAGCCCAGGGAAAGAGATCTCTGCTTAAGAATCTGAACACTGGAGCTGCTTTAGCCATATACTGTAACTGTCTCAATTCGCTAGCATTTGTAGACCTGTGGTTCACCCGCCCCCTTCAAACAGCATGGCAGCTAAGTAATAACAGGGGTAGGAAGACACTTTAAAGGCCAAGAGAGAGAGTTAACTGTATCTTACTAAAGCTAGTAAGGTCGTGTTATTCCTGCAAGGAGGACAGGAGTACACACGTCACCCAGGAGAGGTATTGGGAACTCTGAATCTCTCTCAGTCTGTAGCCATTCAATGGCCAGCTGCACTATTTTATCTGAAAGCCAGTGAGAGTAAACCGCTGCGTTTCTTAGGGAGCCACACACAGGCAAAGGGATTGCAACCAGGCCTCAGACACTGCTGGAGCACGGCAGAGCGAGCCCGACTGCTCTGCCCTGGGCACAACGAAGGACACAGCAGTGTTTAAGCCAACAGATACTCCTAAACACAAGAAAAACTTTTTGCTTTACTAAGAGATGTCAAGAGCACGTGGCTGCTCTGCAGCATGCTTTCATGTGCCCTAATGAGCCCATCAGCATTTAACACCAGCTCACAAACAATATTTTAAATTAGCAGAATCACAGAAAATAGCTAATTTGCATTAAAAGCAGCCCTTTTCGCTTAAACTATTTACATCCACTATGAAGTGCCAGTCCACCCTCACACTGCATGTTTGCAACCTTCTTTCTAAAAATACACTTTTATAGTACGGTAGCTATTATTTCTCCACAGCATAATCATGGAAACTGCCTGACTGCCTTGCTTCTGGCCCATATGTGTTAAATAAGTGAGCTCATTCTGTAGAAAGTTTCACACCCGTGCCTGCAATCTGCCTAATGCACTATTTACTTTTCACTTGGGCTGTAAACTATTAAATCCACAAGGCCAAATCCTGCAGACAAAACTCACATTCACCAAAAGCCTGACTGAAAACCACAGAAATGTTGGGCAATTGCTGCTCATGGTGAAGACAGCGTTGGTGAAGGAGGGGCCGAAGAACCTCAAAGAAGTATTTCGCAGTTGTCAAGAAGCTCTCTTTAACAGGGTGCCTTCCCCTAAGCTAGGCTTTGCAAGCTGGCTGCCCTTATTTCTACTTCTCCTTTATTCTTTTAAGCTTCCTGACACAGAACATGAACAATGACTCCAGTAAAATATTCGTGTGTTAACCAACCACCTCTCACAAGCCCAGTCTCCAGACCTGATGAACTATCGATCTTTTTTCCTATTCTTCTCTACAAACCTAATGAACTATTGATTCATTCCTCCTTCCCCTATTTCTGCTTCAGCTATGCATAACCCTCCTTCACGGTCTCAATTTCCTCTTCCCAGCCTCAGGCAGGGCAAAAGCTCATCCTTCTCCATTTCAGTCATTCCTTTCTGTACCTGGAGAGCTGCTGTCTGAGGGGGCTGGCACACCCCAGAGAAAGCCAAGCTGCTGTGCAGAGTTTCATCCCAGTTCTTGCTTGTTTTGTCAGGCAATGGAAGTATTTACCGTGCTCTGCAAACAACTCCCAAGTGATTTCTCCTATTCTTTAAAAAGCAAAAAATGTAAGCCCAATCCCTTCCAATGAGGAAAATACTTAATGCTCACTCACTGAAGCTGTCCAAACCACTCTGCATGTTCACCCTTCTATCCATAACAGCTCCCTTCTGCTATGAAGGCAGCCAGGGTGCTGGGAGTTAGTTCCCTGCAGCTCCAGCCCCACACACCATCCTGCCCAGCACAGCCACACTGAGGCATAACGCAGCCCGCCACCAGGCCAGGCTGGGGTATGGGTTTAACCTCCAGAACCTCTTGACAAAGGCAGAGAGGTATGTCTAGTTTCACTGTTTACAAGAGATTTAGCTGTACTTTTCCCCCTGCCTCTCCCTGAATCCTTTCCTTGACTGTTGTCAGCTGCTCTGCAGGCAGGGAAAGCAAGGAGCAAATCCCCCCAGCCCTGCACAGCACAGAGGAGGGCACGGAGAAGACCAGTCTGCTTGGCTGTTCCACACAGATCTGCCTTAACAGAAGTTTAATTAAGACCAGAAAAATGAAGAGGTCCTTTTCAAGTAAACTTTTTCTCTTGTTCTCTAGCTGTATGGAAAGGCTGCGCTTCCCACCCGTCAGACACACTGCCACGAGCTGCCCCCTCGCACCCGCTCTTTGCCACCAGGCAAAATTGCTGCTGCACTGCAGCACCACTAGACCTCTTCAGCGCTCTATGCAGCCCACTTGCCCTCCACAAATCCCTACCCTACCCTCTTCTCCAGAGGGTACAGATATTAAATCCCAAGACAAAGCTCTGCTTTGATCTCATTAGCAAGTGTGACCTCAGACAAATGCCTGACTTGCAGTATCTTTGTAATATTTGTCATAATCCAACTGAAGCCAAGTGCTTCATCACATGCATGCACCAGTTCTGCCAGTCTCGCATCGTTGGGGTAAATCCTTTATCTTTGGCTTGTTATTCTATTTACAGAAATAATAAAGAGTTTAAACATGAAACAAGAAGTTGCTAAGGGTGGTGACACAAGCATTATTTTTCCAACTGTATTCTAATTTTTAAAAACGACTTGATCCTTAATACTTGGAAACTTAAGATGATTAAGGAAAGAGTATGTTCCATATAAACTCAGAGTAACACCTAAAGCCCAAAGATTGGTAACCAAGCTTGGAAAAAAACACACACAAAAACCCAAACCAAAAACCCCTCTATTTTTGGAGGAATGAAAATAGTAACTGGTTCCTCACTAGAAGCTTTTCTCTCAAAAAGAACTGCTGCCATAACAATGCAAGTATAAACACCGGTCATTCCTAAGTTGTGTTTGTTACTTATTGTGAAATATTTTTAAAGCTTTTTGGTTTTTTTAAAGCTCTGTTTTTATCCCATGATAATACTATGTGCTGGGATGGTCCCACCAAAGTGATAATGAAGCCAAACTGGAAATGGAGTAAATTAGCTACAGATACATCGCTGTCATCTTTACCTCTGGATAAAGCTTAATGGCCACAAGGTGTATAGCTTAGCAGACAATACATCCCCATCCTTTGTGAAAGGAAATACAAGTACCTCCTCATCTCGTCCTGCTTGGATCTCAAGTTTTTCTTGGACACCTGTTCTGTTTCTTTTGTTAAAAGGAGTTGAAAGACAGTATAGCATATTCTAAACTGAACAGCTATTCTAAATGTACAGCTTACATAGAAAGTTTCTCTTCCATTGCTATTTAGAAAAAAAAATTGTAAGAAAAAAGTCTTCAATTCATTTCAGGAAAAGGCACTTGCACTATCAAACTGCACTACTGGGTTGTATGAGAGCACAGCTCAGATACGCAGCATGCCAAAGAGACAGAAAGTCTTACATAAAACAAAACAAAGGGACAAATTGCAGTCCCACAGTAACTCCCACAGAGCTTATCAGTACAAGGGCTTAATCTGGGCATGTTTCAAACAGTTCCCCCTCCACTAGGAATGTTAATTTTGAAACTAAATGGACTAAACACTTGGACAGGAACATTAGGAAACAAGTATTTTGGGAAAAAAAGTCTTTCTAAAACTTAATCCTAAAGTAAGGACCCCAGAAAAACTCATTTGTAAAGCCTTGTTTTGTCAGGGCAAACTAGAACATGACAATGTTAAAGAAAGAAATTTGGTGCTCAGACAGAACCATTCAGGTTAAGAGATTTGTGAAGAAACCTCCTGCTATACTCTGGTAGTGAAGGTCCTTGCTTTCTGCTAATCACCTTGGCAGCTTTATCACCCATTGTACCTTCTTGACTTTTGGTAAAATCTGCTCAGCCTTCACCATGAAACCAGTATTTGTCTGGTTCAGCTTTGTTAAAACCATTTAAATGTGGCCATCATATTGGCTACTTAAAGCCAAATTAAAGCACAGTAAGTTTAAGTGAACATGAAAAAAGGAATCTGTCACTAAGCCCTGGGTCAGGCAGACACAGACTGCCCGCTCCCTTAACACTTTCATGGTTTGCTTTCATGCCCTGCTTTTTGGTACCTACAGGTACTAAATCCTTGTGCTTAACTGGTGAAAAAAAAAAAAAATCAGTAAACTTGGCTGCATAGCACATGTATGGGATACATTACTATCAATATATGAATATTAACAAGCAGTAAACTCGACCTTTAGAGTTTGTTTCCAAACTACACGCTCCCCCTCCCCAAATTCTGAGACAGTTTTAAGAGCTCACGTTATTATGAGTCATCTATCCAGCATATTATTTCCCACCTAGAATAGCATCTGACTTATTATTCTTGTAAATTTCTATGTGAGTGCTTCAGATCTGCTACTATTAAATGATTTAATCAGCATGTGTCTCCAAACCTTGCTGCTGCAGCAGACCAAGTGAGAGAATCAACTGCGAAAAACAGCTGAATCATAAGCTACCAGAAACAAGAGGCAGGAAGAGCTCTACTTCATCAGCCCTATTTCTATAGTTCACCCAAATCCCAATTCCCACTCATTAAGGAGACCACAAACAGCTCCAGAGAATGATCTCCTCTACACAGTTTAATTTTCATTGTGAAAGAGTTGCTCAAATTTTCCTTAACAGGCAACACCTCACCGTATCAGCAGCATCAACCAAAGGGTGACAGAAAACATGCAAACAGTGATGAGCCACTACCCAAAACTAACTTTCACACAACCTCCTCCTCTCCCAAAATACCTGGTGCAACAAAAGCCTCACTGCTGTGGCTCCAACCCAAAGCGTGCAGATGCTCACCAGATGCTGCCAGACTGGGAAGCAACTTAGGAAACTGAGCTTCAGCTGTTACAGCTGCTGTTAAAGTCAGCAGAATACCACTGTATTTCAGGACAGTAGACACTTACTAACAAAGACTGATACTCTACAGATAACTATCCAAAATGCCTTTAAAATCCTCTCTGGAAAATGGCCTCATCTTTCTACCACTTCTCAGGCTTAGGAGATGCAGGCAGCAGCTTACCTTGCTCTGTCCAACAAGAGATGTCCTCTCTGTCAAGGCCAGTACAGGGGACACAGATCACTCCTGAAAGACTATGCACTGTGCAATGGGCACTGGGTAATGGTTGCATTATGTATGGGTAGAAAATGCTCATTTTCTGAACTATGCCTCTCATTTCTTTCTCTGCGGATATAAGTATTTCTGTGGATAGAAGTATCACTTACAGTCATCCATCTATGCACATTCCAAAGTGTATTGTTTCAGTCTGAGGCTAATGATACTGTAATAAATGTTTTATCTTGAAAAACTAACAAATCTATTATATCCCAAGTTACAGAAAAGCTCTAACCATGGAAACCACTCCCCATGGAAAACACTCTTCACCTCAAGACACGTCAGTGGTAGAGGCTATTACAGAGTCTATGGTACTTAGCTCTGTTAGGACACAACCCATCCTTTGGGATATACCTGGGCAGGCAACAGCCTTCAGCACATTTTACAAGAGGAGCCTTTGGTGTCTGTGTCTCTGACTTATTCCAGCATGGAAGAACACAGTACCACAAACTCTGAAGGAAAGAAACACGCGGCTTTTTTTGAACACTCATCCCCATTCTTGCAGCAGAACAGTCAGAATGCTGAGGATCAAACAATCCTCTTCAGAGCCATGCAAAGTCTTCACGTCAGGAGCTCATCACATGAAACAACCAAAAGAAATCTGGCATTTGACAATATGAGTGAAGTGTATTTACTCCTGGAGCTGTGTTCCTTAGCTATCTAAAGAGCATTTACAGTTTTATTTATGGCGCCTGATGCTTGCTAACCAAATCACTGAACAGATTGTTGATCACCCCATTTCCAAAGCAATACAGGGAATTTAGACACGCATTCATTTTAAATTGCACCCTGAAAGCCCAATTTGCACTGCTGGGCAACCTAGCACCATTTTTTCTGATGGTTTGCAAATAAACCCCAAAACAAGTAAACACAGCATAATCATAAAATTAGTACAACTGCTAGCATGTATTGCACGACTGAAAGTACTGTAATTACATCTTCTGCCATAAATATACTTAATGCCTTGACAAACACAGAGAGTCGACCTGCTGCCCACGGCGTTATGATGATTTATCAGCCTCTCCAGGTTGGCCAAGCGCTTCATAGAATCATGGAATGGCATGGGTTGGAAGGGACCCCAAGGATCATAGAGCTCCAACCCCCCTGCCACAGGCAGGGCCACCAACCTCAGGCCTGGAGCTACACAAGGTTGCCCAGGGCCCCATCCAACCTGGCCTTGAACACTTCCAGGGACGGGGCATCCACCCCCTCTCTGGGCAGCCTGTTCCAGCCCCTCACCACTCTTTCTGTAAAAAACTTCCCCCTACTATCTAATCTAAACCTTCCTTCCTTTAGTTTTAATCCATTCCCCCTTGTCCTGCCATTATCTGCCCTTTTAAAAAGTTGAATCCCCTCCTGCTTATAAGCTCCCTTCAGGTACTGGCAGGCTGCAATGAGGTCCCCCCGCAGCCTTCTCTTCTCCAGGCTGAACCAGCCCAGCTCCCTCAGCCTCTCTTTGTAGGGCAGGTGCTCCAGCCCTCTGATCATCTTCGTGGCCCTCCTTTGCCTGGGTCCAGGGCTCAGTGTCGCGCAGGCACAGTCCAGCACAAGTCTCTGCCAGCGAACTGAAAAACGATACCTTAGCATCAACGGTCAGAACAAAAAGAGTCAGAACCACTGTCTTTATAGTCTTATTCATGCTTCAACTTCTTTCTTTTTAAAAGCTTGGGACAGTCAAAGAGCTAGTTGTGTGCGACAGGCTGTAACCATCTAACAGGCAACTACCGTTCCTCTTGTTTTTTCGTCCCCCCGGATTCCAAGAAACACTGTGATAAATGTAGTTAATAAAAGGTTATTTCTAATACATTAAAAGAGTATCCTGATTTTAAAAGAACAACCTTCTCTGCCCCACACCAAAACAGACAAAAGAGAAGACGACATTGTGGGGAGAGGAGGGGGAGAAACGGATTTTTTTAATCTCTTCTTTCACATGACTATGACATCCTTTGTGACTTTAGATGACTGAGAATGCTACAGCTCTCTTACCAGTAAGAGCTGCTCCCTTGTAAGCTGAGCAAGGGCTGGGAAGACTTTTCCGGCAGTAAAGCATCTCTTCTGGGGGCACTGCTGGACATTGCTGCTCATCCTGTGCCTCAAAGTTCTATGATACTGATACTGAGCGGTTGTGTGTTTGTACACATGCACACCTAGACTCTGCGTGCACACTCGCATGAGCATAAAGAAAGGCACGCAAAGGCAGTGGTCAGTTACAAAATAGCACTGCCGATTCTCTGCTTATAAACGTGTCACACCACTTCAGACCTCAGCACAGGTACAGGAGTAGAGAAGAGACAGACCATGTTGTATGAACAGCATCCCCTAAGCACAGCTCCCCACAGGGACCAAGTATCAGCTCCTGGGAAATCCAGGCCAACTGTGGCAGCAGACGCAAACATTCTGACCCCCTGCCTCGCTGCCTGCTGCGTTTAGCTAGGGAGCAGTGACCCCAAGAAGCTGACCAGCATCGATCCTGGCTGGTGGATCCAACCTGGGACTTCTTTCAAATGAAATAACCAAAAGTTTGCAGCCATCTGAGTTTATACAACTGACACTAACAAGAAGTTGCACAACCCTCACAGGGATAACTGCAGCCTCAGAACATCATCTTTAGGCATTTTAACAGGAGGAAAAGAGATACAGGAAAGAAATGTGACTCATTTCAGAAACATGTTCTCCCTGATTACACAGAAATAACTCTGTGCTTTTATTAGATTTTATAAAAGCTTAAAATGCTGTGGGTTTGTTTTTCTTAATTTTATGCAATCATTCTGCAAGCAAAACAGCCATTGGATTGACAAAGAGAAAGATGGGAAAAGACTGACCCCAAAAGACTACAGTCAGTTGTTCCTCAGTATTTCAAGTCTAAAAATAAGTTTTAAAGGGCTTATCAGTACCACCAGTCTTCCAAGCTCTAGCTAAATCAGGACCTTCTGAAGTCCTGCCTTCCTGCCAGTGCCAGTTCAGCCCACGAGAGCAGCCACACAACTTGCAACATGAAGCCTTTCACAATTCGGCGATTTTCTATGCTGTGACACTTCAAAAATCAGATTCAAGAAAGGGAAATATACACATTCATTTGAAAACCCTGTGGGGCTTTTTGTCCCCTAGAGATGCTGGAAAGACAGAAGCAGGCAGTGTCCAGGGCAGTGTGGGCGAGCTGCTGCACCCTGCAGCGTCAGGGAAAAGCAAGCAGGGACCCATGGCATCAAACACTTGCAGATGACCTATGCTGCCTCTTGAAGCTGGCAAAGAAACTTAGATGCTGAGCCGCAACAAGGAGCCTCTGGTAACTTTCCAATTCTCAGTCCTCATAGTCCAAGTACCACAGATCGGTGAGTTCACACATGGGGTCCTGACCATTCTGTGTTCACAGTAGGGTCTGGGAGCTGATACTACAGGTCCCGACCAGCGGCTGCTCCAGGATTATCACTTCCGTGGAAAGCAACAGGTGCTCGCTCATAAAAAAAGTGGATTTAGTCTCTGAGACCATCTTCCTGAGGACCACTATCCACAGATAGGCACCTGGCCTGGATTCGATTCCTTCTCATACTCACATTCCCAGGATTTTAAGAAAAAAGTCTGATACTCTGCAACCATATGCTGATGGGCTTGCACCATCTTGGATCACAACTAGCCGGGGATGGACCCACCACCACCACTAGCCCTGGAAACCAGCACGTCTTCTCCACATAGACTGTGCCTGCAGTGCAGTACTAAACATACACCACATATACTACACACACAGAATTGCAGTGACATCAAACGCTAGGCACATTAATGCAAGATGCCTCATCATAAATTGCAAAACCTACAACAATTAAATGTGAAGTTGTCAATAAGAATCCTACAGTGATAAATTGGTTTTTAATAAAGAAGAAAAAAGCTGGAGACGTGGGTCAAAAAAAATCCCATAAATCCTAATCTGATAATTTCTCTAAAATTGCAGGATAACAGAATTTCAAATTTCTGAACTTGTTTCCTTGGTTAACAGAATGATGAAAGTTACCCACAGTAACGGCAACACACCTGGAGAACTACAACATAACCAGTACTCCAGACACATGGAGCTACAATGCATCAGCTGAAACGGAAAGATTGAGGGGTTGGAAATGTTAAGGAAGAGAAGATGTCAGACCCAGAGCCAGTGAAATAGCTAATGGAAGCAGCTTTCAAACAAGTCAACTGTGCTTCCTGCAAATCCGACTGCCTCCCAGGGGAGCAGGGTTACCTCCTGCACTACAGCACTAGGAATCCAAACCACACAAGGAATAACCCACTGTATCAGTACAGGCTGGGAGATGACCTGCTGGAGAAGAGCTCTGTGGAGAAGGACCTGGGGGTCCTGGTAGATGACAGGTTGGCTATGAGCCAGCAGTGTGCACTGGGGGCTGAGAGAGACAATGGGATCCTGGGATGCATCAGGAAGGGTCGAGGAGGTGATCCTCCCCCTCTACTCTGCCTTGGTCAGGCCCCACCTGGAGTATTGTGTCCAGTTCTGGGCTCCCTGGGATAAAAAAGACAGGGATCTCCTGGAGAGAGTCCAGAGAAGGGCGACAAAGATGATTAGGGGCCTGGAACATCTCCCCTGTGAGGACAGGCTGAGTGAGCTGGGACTGTTTAGTCTGGAGAAAAGAAGACTTAGGGAGGACCTAATTAGTGTTTATAAGTATCTTAGGCATGGGATGCAGGGGGAATTGGCCAGCCCCTTTTCAGTGTCTGTGGGGACAGGACAAGGGGCAATGGCTGCAAGTTGGAGCACAGGAAGTTCTACACCAACATGGGGAAGAACTTTTCCCCAGTGAGGGTGAGGGAGCCCTGGGACAGGCTGCCCAGGGGGTGTGGAGTCTCCTTCTCTGGAGAGATTCCAGCCCCGTCTGGACGCCGCCCTGTGCAATATGAGCTGGGGAGCTGCTCTGGCAGGGGGGTTGGACCCCATGAGCTCTCGAGGTCCTTTCCAACCCCTACGATTCTGTGATTCTGCTGTTGACTAACTCATACCCAGGTGTTTAGAACAACAAGATGACCACAATACAGTACGACAGTCATCTCAACCCAGGAAAAGAATTACAAATTAGAAAAATAATTGGCTGTTCCAATTTGCATAAAGTTGTTTACAGTAACTTTCTGCACATTGCCCATTACCTTCAATGTATTTGACAGCATTCATGTCAAGGCTTTTTCCCAAGCTAAAGTGAGACGTTGATGCAAGAATACCAATTTATCAACAGCCACAAGAAGCCCACACCACACCACCACTTGTGCTGGCAGTTCAAGCTGATGCATGAATTACTGGAAAAGACAAAGAACCACTAAGCTCTTGATCCCCACCCAGTTCTGACCTTTCTTAGCAGTAACGCCCGCCACACACCCCACTGAAATTTCATAGCTGCAAGTATACGAAATATACTGCTTTTTGTTTGGTTTTACATAAAGAGAGATACCAGTCCTCTCGAAAAATTATTCTGCACTGGCTTCATGGACTCCATCCCATAAACATTGCATTAATTCATTCAAGCCAGTCGCCAAAGACACAGATATCTCTGCAGCAGAGACTGAGAACACTATCAGCTTGTTCTGAATCAGCAGAGAAGCTGGCAGACTTTCAAGTCATCTGAAAAAAAATTAGGTAGCTGCAAAAAGAATAAACTTCAAAGTGCTCGTTCAGAATTCCCTCTGGGAAAGAATATGCACTTTGCACCAGCTAATTCCAACAATTAACTTGTAGGCATTGCTAATTTAGAAACTTCTAAATGAAATTTTATTTGCTTTTAAAAATGTATGTAAAATAGTAAGCCCTTTGAGAAAGATACCATATTTACGCTATGCTGCACAGAAGTAGGTTCACGGCTTTTCAGCTGCATCAAAGGATCCCCAAGAGGATGATTCAGCAGTTAACACACAGCTCAACATTAAACTGCCGAATCTCTTTCCTCAGACCACACACAGTCTCCACCTTCCTCTTATCTTTACATTTCTGATTGCATGAAAAACATTCAGTCACAATTCAGAAGAGGAAACCTCTCATTATTTGTACGTTGTGTATTAGAGAGGACTGACGCTCTGTCTGGTTCCAGTCCTGTTCTTTAACAGTGTTGTGCTGGCCGCAGTCACCTGTACATTGTCCCCAGCAGCAGCAGCATGGCTGCAGGGCTGCCTCAGACCTTGCTCCTGCTTCGAGGAGCAATGCACACGCTGTAATACCTAAAATTACATCGTATAGTATTAGGTTCCAAGTAAAACAAGGAGGGAAAACCCCAATAGCAGCACCGTTTGACCTACATCTGCTCCCACAGAGACACTATTTCCAGGACATTAAGCATTTCAAAACCCCAGTCTAGGGCCTCAGTCTCCATGCACAGTACTTGGTGCCCAGGAGTGTCAGCATCGTACACGGACTCCCTGGGGACTGTGACAGCACGGGAACCTTGGGAACCGCCCGCCAGGCTTTCCAGGCCACCCGCTTCTAGACCCACATGCGCCGTTCCTACAGCGCATGCATTTGATGTGAACATTTGAAACAGTTGTTCAGCAGAATTATAGACTTTTATGGTAATTTGAGAAGTTTCTGACAGAAGCAACAACTCTTTGAACAGGGACTACATACAGCTAGCTTGAAAGAGAGGAAGAGGATTTGGTGGTTTTGTTATTTTAATACCTTGCACGTCATCCCTGCCTCTCGCAGCAGCACTAGCAAGACTATCAGAGACCCATATGAAAGCAACATCTTTGTTTCCATTTCAAAGCAGCAAAACCTAGACAGGATTTCTCAAATCTCATTTCCATACGCCAAGCAGAGAAATAACCTGCTGCTTCCAACCTACAGACCCAGTTGATAAAGGCATAAAACCAAAGTATACATATGCTCCCTGGGGCTTTTTGCTAAAGAGTCGATTTGCATGAGGCATTGCAAATTAGCCTTTTTCAAATTAATGCAAAATCCCTAATTTACTCTGTGTACATATTTAACAGCCTATAAAGTTCATAATATCAGATTTAAAAAATTATTAATTGTAACAGCTGTTTTGGACAGGATTATTATGGTGTGACCCTAACCATACTAGTTGCTTCAGAAGGAAAAAGGGGTTCAATAAGCTCATGCTGTTAAAACGCTCCTGAAAAGCCACAGCTGGCCATTGGTAAACTGAGGGAGCGCAAGCTCCTCTTCATTCAGCCTGCCCTGGATATCTGTTGTTGGTATGGCTGTTGTGCAGCCAGACAGAAAATCACATCAAACTTTCATGCTATCCCTCTCTTTTGGCCATGTTTCTGCCTTTGGGAGCAGGTCTGTTGCTTTGACACCCCGGTAGATTTTAGCACTCCAAATAAACGAATGCACACACGGTGTGCAGGGGAAACTGCTCCACTTCACACACTCGCACTTATTCCAAAGTTCAAATGAAGACACATAATCCATAAGCCTTTAGCCACAGAAATACAAAAGCCATGCCTGTAAAAATTAAATACACATCCTACTTCGGACACATCCTTCTCAAATATTTCTGCAAGCTAAACTTAAGTTAATTTCAGCCCGAGTTGTCTACAATTAAGAAACACACAATGAGAACCCCGTTCCCCAGGCCACAAGTTTAGCCCCAGCCACTGAAACTGCTGTACCCTCATGTTTAGATATTTGTTATTATTTTTTACAAGAAAGCAGTATTAAGATACTAGCCTAGAGGAACAGTCTACAAGTTAATAGCTCCCGTGCCGTTTGTGAAGGCAACAAACACCACAGGAACACACACAGAGCCTACAGAAGAAAGGAATATTACTCTTCACTATTTCAGGGCCATTAATCCCTTCCCTCCACCCCCCTCTCCCCCAGCTTTTTTCCAGCAAGACGGGTTCAGTTACCCTGTGTGATGTCAACAGTTATTTTGTGCTGATTACTGGAATCAAATCTCCAGACAGGATATATTTACAGCTGTCTACACTGTCTTACAATAAGCTGATGGATGACTCATCCTTCCCCCCCTCTTCCCACCCCCAGCTGAATTCAGGAAGAGATGGAGGCAGCGACAGCCAGCAGGAAGCTAGGATACCTTCCCCTCCATCCACAGGACACTGCTGTATGAGGACAGGTGAGCTGCGAAGCTCTTGCTCTAAGTCTTTGCCCATGTATGCAATGACAAAAAGTAATCCTAGAAAAGGTGTCATTTTTAACAGTTCAGTTAAACCCCCCCGATAAACAGGCGTTCACTGCAAAGGTTTGGTACCTGTGTGCACGTGAGGGCTAACACCCCAGCATCATGAGAGCGCACCCCCTCGTCGTGACCACTGATGTTTCATTAGTTGGATTCTGTGTAACGATCATACACGCAAACACATCACGGGAAGATTAAGTGTCAGCAGAAGCACAACTAGACTTTTTCCATCAACTATGTAGATGGTACAGACTTGCCACTGGAATAAAAATATGACCAGATGACGGGCTGATAGCACAGACCAAGTGACAGAGACTGTCAACTCAGCAGGTCTGCAGGCAAAGAGCACGTCTGCTCTTTGTGTCAAGGGGGAAGGATGGGAGTTTTCCTTATCGCAGACAAATTTGAGAGGGTAAGTGTATTCATAGCATGCCTGCCTCTCCTTTCTGTCAGCATCAGCAAAATAAAATAACATTTGATGAAAGACTGAAAAGAGTTTGTGGTTGGTTTTTGTTTTAAACCGGGTAACTCAGTTTATAATCACAGCTGATTCTCTTAATGTGTGGTATACCAACAGAAAAGCGAGTCTTTGGTGAGCCCTGACAGTCCTTCTGGATCAGCTGGCTCGCTACGGCGTGTCCGTAGCCAACTGCTGCCACTGGTAGGTCCGTCTCTTCCAGAGATGTGGCCCAGGCACCAGGAATTCCTCCAGTCCTGTTAAGCATGTGTCTGCCAGCCACTGTCACCAAATGAATCTGGGAACACCTTTGAAGAAATCACTAAATAGAGATGGGGCCCTGAACTGGGACTGGTGCTCAGCACAGCCACAGCATCAGCACTTCCAGCATCTCACAACATCCCAACACGCCTTTGCCAAACTCAACATGAGAACACTGAAGTTCAACTTCTGGACTACCCTGGTGCCCCCAGACTGGGGGAACAAGCTGATGTGTAAACATACGAATAATTTCCATATGAACCTCTTGAGCAATACAAGGAAGCCCTGCAGTGGTTTGTAACATAACATGGAACTAAAATCTTTAAAAACCAAATAAAACATAATACTGTGTGCTACCTAAAAGGCATCCAACACACACATACTGCCTGCATGGTTCTTCAGTTATAAAATTTGCTTGTTTATGATTCAAGCCCTTGTCTGAAGTCAAGATGGAGCTGCTAACCTACTCCACCAAAACACAAGATTTAGCCTACCAAAAAAACCCGCTCTTGAAATGAGGGATGGGAGGGGGGTTTAGCACTGAATGGCTTTCCTCATTTTTTAGTACCCCATCTGTCAGATAAAGGCAATAGAAAACAACATGGAAGAGAAACCTCCCTCACCTTTATCACATAGCCATATAAAAAGAAAAAGCAGCAAGATATTTAATCTGGAAATGCTACCTGAAGCATACCTTCCATTAACAAAATGGGAGTTCAAGCACATATTTAGCCATTTCACGTTCTTTCACACATTTCACGGTGACCTGCTGACAACATTACACTCATATTTCATCATTTATGGGAACCCTACCATGTAATAGGTGCAGAATTGATAAATAATCATTGCCTCAGTCAGCCTAGAAGCCCAAAATAAAAGATTTTAGATGTGTTACTTTCCTTGAAAGCGTGTGTGGGGAAACGTTTTTATCAAAATTAATAAACTGAAGAGAACGTGTCCAAAAGGCTTATTTTAGGCAGGTTTAGGTGAAGACCACATCTATAAATCCTTATCTTTCCTGTACAAATTATTATCCAATTTGTTACAAATATCAATATCCAGATTAATCTGTATTACCACCATGGATTAGCAGTAACAGCAATACCACTTTTGAGGCGTTTCCTGAAGAGCAATGCTGCATCTCAATCAGAAAGCTTCTAGTGTCATAAAGATGAGAAAAAGCTTAACCTGAAATATTTTTCTTTTTTAAGAAGCAGTGCAATCATATGCACGTCTGAATAGGTATTTAGAGTGCACAAAAGAAAACAAGACGAGAGTTACAGGTATACACACATCAACGCTGTGTTTTCAGTGGTTGATATCCAGGGTAAACAAACCCCAGCAGGTGTATGCAAAATCCAGACTGTGAAATTCTGAATACTGAATTAAACACTTACTGCCAGCCTTTGGAGGAAGTTTTGTCAACCAAAACTGTAGCTTATAAAGTCCATTCCTTCCTTCCTTCCTTCCAAGTGGCAAACATTCCCAGTGCTCCCTACAGCGCCACAGAATCACCACCTCCTTTTGAAAATGCTCCTGACTCGGACAGCGTTTCTGCTAAGTCACAGCATTCCCTTGCCATCTGCAGAGGTGCAGGCAAGCTAAAATTATTCCTTCTTTCTGAAGGCAGCTTAGAGGGCTCTATTGATCCTCTCAAAGGACACAGCAAAGCTGTCACCAGCAAACAAAAGCGCTGATTTTCCCTAACCAACGGAGCACAGGTGTGGAAACAGCACATAAAAGAACTAACAATTCTTCTCACAGGCCACCCCAGAAATAAAAGCAACCAACAATCTAGTTTTCCAGACACCATCAAATACTGGTATTACAAGTCATATAGCATAGTGATACAACCAGTCTAGCCCTGAGTACTAACCTGTCTTTGCAGTACAACTTGCTTTGCTCCAGGGAATATTGATTTTGTTGCATGACTATAATTTAGGGAGTCACCCAAAGTAATTATAAAATTTTACTAATTAGCAGCCTTGCTTCTAGATGTCACTTCAAGGTCACAACTAGAATCTACATCAAACTGGAATTACTAAAAGAAATCCCTTACTGGCCAGGAGTTAAATTCTCTTTCCGCTTCCCTCCCCAAACAAAAAAAGAAAATCAATTCTATATGCAGCCCATATTTCATTATTGATGCAGAGATGACAGAAAACATCCCTAATGCCATTAGCTGCCATCTAAAAAGAAATGTTAGTAGGGACACGGTGCTTAGTGACAAAAAAAAAAAAAGGAGACAAGAATCCCAGGGTGCCGCTCAGGGGGTGAGCCACTCCCAAAGCCAGCCCCTCCTCCTGACAAGGAGTCTATTAAACCAGCCGTCCTCTGCCAGCCATGCATTATTCAAGGGACTCAGAGGCTCTGCAGACCAAAAAACTGTCACAGCTTTTGTGCCTTATCCAGCCAATCATGTAAATCACACAGCATTAAAGGTTACTTTGCAACATATGTCCCTGAAAACCTTTAGCTTCCAGATCTCACATGGAGACTTGTGATGCCTGGCTGTGCCCAAGAGCCACAGAACACCTGCCCACACCCATTCTCCGTCTCTCAGATGGAGAATGCAATGGCCACATTATGTTCTTTGTCAGAGTTAGAAACCTGCTCAGAGTCACAACAGGCCCCTCAAGCGATGGGTGGCATTTTCAACTGCACTCCCACTGAAAAATCAGGGGCAGACCTGCCCTGGCAGTGGCAGAACCAAGCCAAATCAACATTTGCTTCTGCTGAGACTGAATGGAGCTCCCTTTCAGCTAGAAAAATCAGAATTGCCCAACTTCAACCCTGCCCAGCAGCACCCAGACTCCACCCCCTTCAGATCCCATAAACCAAATGCAGTTCAATCAAGGTAGCTGGCAATTTCAATTAAAAAACCCCAAAATACAGCACATCTAGGGGAACTTTGTGCATGGCCTCCATGAAGTGTTGCAAAGGATAAAAAGTCACCCTCACTGTTAACACACACATCTTCCAGTTCCTGTTTTCCTTCTAAGGAGCAGATGCTGCTGTGCCCTGCACACGTTACCTGAAAGAGCTCTTTCTCACTGTCTTCTCCTTGAAGACAGGCTCCTCACCCATCGCACAGCTCCGGGCCGAAGGAGCATTCAGCGAGGGGAAGCAAACGGTGCAGGGAGGGGAGCAAAGCAGCTGACAGCTGCAGGGCAGGGGGCAAACCCCCTCTCTGTTCTTCCAAGGTTAAGAACCTGGCTTTATTTACTCATTTATCTCCACACAGGTACCTACAGGTATGGAGAGAGAAAAAAATCTGATAAAAAAGCTGAGGTGGAGTTTTCTGAGTAACAAACCTTTCCAAGCAAAACACTTGCCATTCAGCAGTGAAACATGTTGCAAAAGCAACTAAACACTGTTGCAAAAACGATTCCTTGTTACAAATGTAACAGCTTTCCTAAACAAACCCAACAGTACCCTGTGTACCTCATCTCAGGAAGAATCAATGAGGATTTCTGGTTTGGGTTGGTTGACACCAATGCACACATGTAAACTGCGCTGGAAAATGCGTGGGTGAATCCAGGCATTCTCCACCTCTCCGCTCACAGCAAACAGCAATTCTGCCTTGGTCAGGCCCCACCTGGAGTGTTGTGTCCAGTTCTGGGCTCCCTGGGATAAAAAAGACAGGGATCTCCTGGAGAGAGTCCAGAGGAGGCTATGAAGATGAAGGGCCTGGAGCACCTCCCCTATGAGGAAAGGCTGAGTGAGCTGGGACTGTTCAGCCTGGAGAAGATTAAGCGGGGACCTTATTAATGTTTATCTTAAGCATGGGATGCAGGGGGAAATGGCCCCTTTTCAGTGTCTGTGGGGACAGGACAAGGGGCAATGGCTGCAAGTTGGAGCACAGGAAGTTCTGCACCAACATGGGGAAGAACTTTTCCCCAGTGAGGGTGAGGGAGCCCTGGGACAGGCTGCCCAGGGGGTGTGGAGTCTCCTTCTCTGGAGAGATTCCAGCCCCGTCTGGACGCCGCCCTGTGCAATATGAGCTGGGGAGCTGCTCTGGCAGGGGGGCTGGACCCCAGGAGCTCCCGAGGTCCCTTCCAACCCCTGTGATTCTATGATTCTCTCACCTCCAGGAACTGTGTGCTGAGGGAGGTGCGGTAAAAATGTCAAAGCACAGGATTTTCATTTCTCCACAGATGAACTCCATGTGTTTGTTCTATAGCATGATGGGATCCACGCTGCCTGCAAGCAAAGCCTGAGCATGATACAGATCCCAAGGAACCCCAACGGCCAAAGGAGAGAGATGCAAACCCTAAGCCCAGAGAAGCACTGGTGTTGCGTTTGGCCTCATGCCAACACAAGATTTTTAGCTGAAAGAAGTGCCAAGCTTTTTCCCCTGCCTTATGAACTTTCTAGGAGCACGTGGCTATGTTAACTCTACAGTAATCACAGCTACCTGAAGCAAGACCAACAAAAGCATTTTCTCCACAAAAACTTTCTTTGTAGTAAAGCAACACTAAGCAGAAAGTGGAATAGTAACAGCCTGTGTTTCTAATACAGTACTACTACAGTCAGACCATTTTCGTAACAAAATTTAATAGCAAATAAGAATTTACACCAACAGACAAATATGTTAAAAATACTTCAAAAGTAGAGGAACACACACAACAACAGAAATAAGGATCTGATAAAACTTAGACAAAGGCCTCTTCTGTCCATTTTCTGTGTTTCTTACACAACTTCAGTTTTAAAATATGCTGATGCCCATCTGAACAGGAGCCATTCCCAACACGAAGCTCCAATAGTTTCCGTGCTGAGATTACATTTAACAAGGCTATCCTCAAAATCATCCTATACCCAAAAGGGCCCATACCATCCAGTTAGTTACTCCTCTCTTGTCAGCCCAGTACAGTTTCAGCAAAATATCAGACATCACCCAGATACTTCAGCACAAGAGCTTTGTAAGTAAGGCAAAGAATGACATGGGGCAATTTTACATGCTCTTCCTCCCCCCGGAAGCCTAAGCATGTTCGAGACAGCATCAGTAACTAAGCTTGGCCCCTACGCGCCGTAAGCGGTGTAGTCAAGTATTAAATGTCATTGGACAACACTGACCCAGCAAGTCTCTCATCCTGCAACTGCAGTCCAAGTTTGCTTGCTTTCAGTATTTTCAGTTTCCTTAAGGGAAGCAAATTCTATGCCTGTGAGGTATGAAAAACACCAACTATGGCTAAAACACCAAAACTGACCCCAAAGTACATGTAAGTCAGATAGGGAGGGGGAAGGATGAGAGAGAAGTGAGGAAGATCACCCTTTCCTTCAAATACACCCCTCCTGGGCTTTTCAACCAAGACCACTACAGATGTTCACTAAGCCAACTCACAATAAACCCAAAAGATCAACATTAAAATGAAAGCTATGCTTTCCATGGCCAAGTCATTTGTATGATGTACACGACACCTTACCAACTCCCTTCCCTGGTATTTTCAGCACTTTAATGTAACCTTAACATCATGAAAGAACACAAAGTGTCCCAAAGCTCTAACACCATCACAGATAATTTCTGAAGAGATCAGTTTACTCCTTAAGACAGTGGCAAGGAGCATATGAGGAAGAGTACCCAGACCATAGCGCCAAGTTATACTACATGTTTAAAATAAATGCTCTTTTTTTTCATGCACTGAGACACAAAACTAAAATATAAAAGCTAAGGAGTTCAGGAACTCCTTTAGAAGCACATATACCTGACTCCAAAATAGACTGTAATGCTGAAATTAAGAGTTACACCCAACAGTGTAGAAGCCAGAAGGGTGACCCAGATAACACGTAGAATTTGTTGTGATGTACTGGCCTATATAATGCTCTGCAAACCTCAGCAAACAGACAAACTGGTCAGAGAGGACAGACAGCTACTCAAATTCTCACCTAAGACAGGCTGGCCGACTGCCCTGGCTGCATCAGCACCACACATATTTGCAGCAACTGAAGGGGTGGCTCACTGCATCTTTATCTCAGAAACAGAAAACCTCTAAAGTGAAAGTGAACAGAGCACTGAATTGAAAATCAATCAATAAATAAAATACCAAGCATTTCCTACGGTTTTAAACAGTTACACAGAAGCTTCTACAAGTTTTCCTGTTCAATACATTAAAAGCCAGTTTTTAAATTTTTTCAAAGAACATATTGCTAGGTGCCAAGAGCAGCCCCAGTTCACTCAGCCTCTCACAAAAAAACCAAAACATTCAAGATGCACAGCACTTGCACATGTCATTTAAGGCCTTCACTGTGCCTCTGAAATCAATTGCACTTTTTTTTAAATGGATCAATTGCAGACTGTCCAACACTAGAGAGGCCCAAGAGGTTTGCTCAAAACATAAGCTTGTTGGACACCTGGTGCTATTGAAGGGTAAGAGATGGAAGCAACAAGGCAGGGGGTGGTAGCGTCACTCTGAGCTGGGAGAAGCCTTGGGTACTTAATCTAAGTCCTTGCCCAAGTTGAGCAATTTGGGATCTTAAACTCCAATTCAGTGAATAATGAGAAAGTGACCTTCTTTAACAGCCTGGATCAATGCATGACAAATAGATGAAGCTTGCTGGCAAGTTCAGTCAGTCTCCAAATGAACTATTCCAAGGTTCAAGCTATCATTAACTTTTTTAAAACTTGATTATCTTTTTAAATAAACTTCTCAGGGTTTATACATTTTTTTCTTTTTAAATGAATACTTTTTTTCTTCTTTTTTTATTTTAGCAAAGCCTTGCTATCAGACAGCTTGACTGGGACACTAGTTTGGTGATGTGTTTTAGTGATGTTTTGGGGAAGTTAAGATTTGCAGAGTCATACCAGCTTCACTGACTGGCAAAAAGGTGCCCCAATGCTTTACTCTGTGCCTTCAGATTCAGCAGTAATTATGCTTCCCAAGTAGCGCAGAGCTACCAAACTCGTACCCACACTTCTAGCCCCAGCGGGCAGCAGAGGCAGGTTTGCCACATGCTGTGTAATCACAGAATCCCAGGGGTTGGAAGGGACCTCGAGAGCTCCTGGGGTCCAACCCCCCTGCCAGAGCAGCTCCCCAGCTCATATTGCACAGGGCGGCGTCCAGATAGGGCTGGAATCTCTCCAGAGAAGGAGACTCCACACCCCCTGGGCAGCCTGTCCCAGGGCTCCCTCACCCTCACTGGGGAAAAGTTCTTCCCCATGTTGGTGCAGAACTTCCTACGCTCAAACTTGCAGCCATTGCCCCTTGTCCTGTCCCCACAGACACTGAAAAGGGGCTGGCCATTTCCCCCTGCATCCCATGCCTAAGATATTTATAAACACTAATTAGGTCCCCCCTAAGTCGTCTTTTCTCCAGACTAAACAGTCCCAGCTCACTCAGCCTGTCCTCACAGGGGAGATGTTCCAGGCCCCTAATCATCTTCGTAGCCCTTCTCTGGACTCTCTCCAGGAGGTCCCTGTCTTTTTTATACCAGGGAGCCCAGAACTGGACACAGTACTCCAGGCGGGGCCTGACCAAGGCAGAGTAGAGGGGGAGGATCACTTCCTTTGACCTGCTGGACACACTCTTCCTGATGCATCCCAGGATCCCATTGGCTCTCTTAGCCACCAGGGCACACTGCTGGCTCATAGCCAACCTGTCATCAACCAGGACCCCCAGGTCCTTCTCCACAGAGCTCCTCTCCAGCAGGTCATCCCCCAGCCTGTACTGATACAGTCAGTTATTCCTCTCAAGACACATCACACCCCATCAACCTCCCGCTGCTGGCGGTCACAAGGCAGAGCAGGCTCCTGCCAGTCGCCAAAGGCTCAGGATGTGAATACACCATATTTAAAAGCAGTCGATGCACATTGATGTGTGCAGTGGAAGGAAACCAGAAAGGGCACATTTACCAAGAACCTGGACAAACTCAAAGCGAGCCATTTCAAGGGTACACATCACCAGTCTTAGCACTGACTGGCTTTACCCACTTCCTGAATACACCTCCCCTTCCAGGCACTGTACCGGTTACTTGAGGAGCACTGAAATAACTTTCCAAGTTCTGCCTAATCAAGCAGACATGAAATGAGTCAGGATGTGGTATCTGCTTCCCTTGCTGGCTGAAGGCAGAATAATTGCTGCTTTTCCCCAGCAGGAAGGTTTCACATTTACAATGTGTTTGTGATGTCCAGCTCTGAGGGAATGATCAGCAAGGGGCTACAAGGATACCTGCAAACAACACATACAGTTCCTTCCAGGTTTAAAGGTTACCTAAATATGAACAGATGCTCATATTCAGCTCAAGAAAAAAGGTGGAATTAATTCCACTATCAAGCAGCAGCAGGAATTCTGCCATGGTCTAATCTTTATTGAGGGCAGTTTTTGAGCTTACCTATAATAATCCCTTTTAAGCTGTTTCTATTTTAAGTTGTTGAAACTATTTTATAAACTGTGTCTGACAAAAGCTTGTTTTTAGTCTCCTGTAACTATTTTAAACATTTAGTTGGTAATGGAAAACACATGTGAGAAACAGTATCAAACAATTCTAACAGTAGTGTTTCCATATTTTATTTTAATCGTATTTATGGAGGAAAAGTGGAAACAAAATTCACCTCATCAGACAAACCAATCCTGTAACCTCTGCTGCAACTCAGAACAGCTTTAGTGCTCTTCAAAAATCACTTTGACGTTTTACTAAAAATCAAGTTACTCTCCCCTATCATAAATCATTCTATGTAAAGCCACCAATTTGCTTCTGATACCTTCTGGCATTTTAGTTTCAATAAGCATATAGCTAAATCTCATGCTTACTTAGCATACAAGGAAGCACCATATGAAATTACAACTTTTTTCATGAGCAGATAATTTTATTATGTTTTACTCAACACTACTTTTTCATTTTCTGACAGCCCCTGTGCTGAAGGATGCAATGGGACTGTCACCTTCATCTGTTATCAACAGATTGTTTATGAATGTATTTAAAAGTGTAAATGGGTTTGAAAAGGGATTGATTTCCACATAATCTCACTGCAATGACTCATAGGACTGATTTGTTGAATGTGTGACTGTTTCTTAAAGGCACCTGATATTTCACTGGAACACCTCAGTCATCAACTTTTGTCACAAGACCTTCCCTAGTCCATTTTTCAGTGCCATTTATGAATGGACAGGCTCCTTTTTTATATTCTCTACAGCTTTATTTTTTTTTCCCAGGCTGAAGAGTTAGGCCAAAACAAACCAAAGGAGGTGGTTTGTCACATAACACGTGTAAGCGGCCACAGCGTGCTCTGGATGTAAAAAGCTTACACAGCTCTACAAAAGGAGAGTAGAGTTTAGAATCATAGAATGGTCTGGGTTGGAAGGGACCCCAAGGATCATAGAGCTCCAACCCCCCTGCCACAACCCCCCAACCTCAGGCCTGGATATACACAAGGTTGCCCAGGGCCCCATCCAACCTGGCCTTGAACACCCCCAGGGACGGGGCATCCACTACTTCTCTGGGCAGCCTGTTCCAGCCCCTCACCACTCTCTCTGTAAAAAACTTCCCCCTAATATCTAATCTAAACCTTCCTTCCTTTAGTTTTAATCCATTCCCCCTTGTCCTGCCAGTATCTACCCTTTTAAAAAGTTGAATCCCCTCCTGCTTATAAGCTCCCTTCAGGGACTGGCAGGCTGCAATGAGGTCCCCCCACAGCCTTCTCTTCTCCAGGCTGAACCAGCCCAGCTCCCTCAGCATCTCTCTGTAGGGCAGGTGCTCCAGCCCTCTAATCATCCTCGTGGCTCCTCTGAACCCTCTCCAACAGTTCCACATCCTTCTTGTATTGGGGGCCCCAGCTCTGGACACAGGACTCCAGCTGGGGCCTCACGAGGGCAGAGCAGAGAGGGACAATCCCCTCCCTGTCCCTGCTGCCACCCCTCTGCTGATGGAGCCCAGGATCCCATTGGCCTTGCGAGCTGCAAGAGCACAGGAACCTACCATGGGTTAGCAATTGCATGTGCATCTGGCTGGGTCAGTCACTGAAACCCAGATGATCAGAGGCTACGGGATCACTCAGACAAAATAAGCTTCATGGGAATCAGGGAAACACGCTAGAAGCTCACTCACTTGCCATACTCTCCCTCAGCCAGCAGTTAACTGGCTCATGACAAGTGAGGTGGTCCACTGGTTAGATACAGATTTGCTTATTCTTTTCTTGTGCAGAAGCCACACTTTCCTTCTTAACCAGCCTATTAAGTTTTACCATTTACTTAGGTTTTATTTACTTTTACAGCTGGGGAGAAGGGGTAGAGGAGGAGGGGTACACACAATAAAAATCACACAGGAACCACAATACAAGCTGGCCACAAGAACATAGCCAGGCTTCCTGTTCTGTTCCAGTTCACATCACCATGTTTGCCCTTCGGATTACTCGTTATCAGTATTTTTATATTATGCACAATGCCTCCAGAATCTCTTTCCAGCCTGGATCAAAGAGAAGCAAAAGCTATATGAGTTTCCCTCTGTAATGGAATCTGGTTTATAAAATGCTGAGAAAACAAATGTATTTTCAGCTATCTGCTCAACTGGAACGTCTAGGTAAGTTGAAAAGCACAGCAGAAGTAAGTCTGAGGCCTCAATGGGAGCAACATGAAAGTTTCTGTAGTCTGAGCACAAAAATGCCAGCTGAAGAGCTGCAGTCACTATTCCAACAGTGAAAGTTCTAGATTCATACATTTTTTAATAAGGGGCTGAACTCAAATTGCACTGTCTGAAGAGACACCTAAATCCCTCTATATGAAGAGTCTAAATAGGCATTCATCTAGGCCACCACTGCTGCCAGTTCTTCTGCTCAGCACTGTCATCCAAGTACGAAGTTCAGCAGCACAGAGGCAGCCAAAAAATATCCCCAGTCTCTCAATAGCCAAAAGGTCAATTTACCACCACTGCTTCAGGTCCAAGAGCTAAGGAAACCTGCACTGCAGAGCCTGTGAGAGCCGGGCATTACACAGTCGCTGCGCTTCTGTATCTGCACTGAACTCAGAGGCTCAGCTGGCTGAGCAGCAAGGAACCGCAGAGGCTGAGTGCCACTCGGCCAGCGGCGCGCCAGGAGGTTCACCAGTCAGAGCCACAGCCAGCACCCAGCCATACAGACTGCCAGGCACGGCAGGTCAGCGCACGTCTGAGAAGGCAAAGAGATACCCACGCACCCTCACAGCCTGAGCAGCAAACCCCTGGGCACACACAACTTTAAGGGGCATCCAGGAAAAGACCACAGAGACATGGCACTTAATGACTACAGCTTGTAATGCACTTCAGGGCATGCATCTTTGTCTGCCTAATTAAAACCAGAAATCATTTACTACTTGCTGGTTCTCCTGTGAGGGAGGAAACAACTGCAGACTGATGGCAAGAGAAGTGCCCCAGAGGGCACTGAATTCCCTGCTACAATTACCTAGCAAAAATGTTAGCAACATCTTTGGAGACTGCTGTCTGCACCACGCAATTACATGTTTCATGAAGCAGTTGGTTTCACTTTTTCAAACTAGTTGGTTGTGTTTTAAGTTCAAGACGGGCTTTAAAATGGGTAGGAATGAAGTATATGTATTAATACATCTTGGACGGCCCATATGGGGCATGGATACTTCAGCTCTGTCTGCAGAAGCTGATTTACAAAATTATAATGCAGCCAAAGGTAGAAGTCATTACCTAAAACCAGATAAAGATCTGGAAAAAAAAGCACAGGTCTAATCCTGCTTAATCCAGATCATTTTGTTCCTGGAAAGTGTCGTGCAATACAGAACATTAGCCTTCATGTGAAAAAGGCTCCACTTGCTTACCTATTTATTGCACTCCGGGTAAGGCAGAGAAGCAAGCTGCCAAACCAAGTCAGAGAGCCCTTAAGAAACCCCATGACTCAGACAAACTTTGACACAGAAACAGCAGCAGCACAACAGACCCTTCCCAGGACCAGCATGTTCTTACATCCAGAAGGGCCTGGGCCTTCAGTCTGTGCCTCCCCACCTATGAAGGAAAAATCTACTTCTTGGACAGCTTCTTATTCTGCAAGGTTAAAGGAACACTCTACAACTGAGCCAATTTCATTGTGATCATAGATTCACAGAATCTCCTGAGTTGGCAGGGACCCATAAGGATCACTGAGTTCAACTCCTGGCTCCACACAGGGCCAGCCAAGGCAGAGCATGGGACTGAGCACAGATCCAGATGCCTCTCGAACTCAGTCCAGCTCCGTGCTGTGACCGCTGCCCTGGGGATTCTGTGCCAGTGCCTGATCATGCTCTCTGTAAAGAACCTCTTCCTAATATCCAACCTAAACCTCCCCATCACAGCTTCATACCATTCCCTTGGGTTCTATCACTGGTCACCAAAGAGAGATCAGTAGCTGCCTCTTCATTCCCTCTCGTCCGGAAGCCACAGACAGTGATGAGGTCTCCCCTCAGCCGCCTTCTCCAGGCTGAACAAACCAAGGGACTTCAGCCTCTTCTCATAAGGCTTCCCCTTCAGGCCCTTCTCCATCCTCATTGCCTTTCTCTGGACACTCTACAATAGTTTCATGTCCCTCTTGTACTGTGGCACCTAAAACCACACACAGTACTCAAAGTGAGACCACACCAGCGGTGTAGACCAGGTGATTTTTTACATTCAACAAGACTAATCACTTGTTGACAAAGAACATTTTTCTTTAAAAAAAAATAAAGAAATTTAAAGTCTATTAAGGGATGAATTCCAATTTACCTGTGTTCAAGACATCTAGACAGCTTTGCACAACTGCATCTTTATGACTCACTTGGCTTACCCCAAATTCTTCAAAAGGTAGTTTCTCACTTTTTATTTCAAAAGACTCTTTGTAAATACTGTTTCTGCAAAACAACTGGCAGGATCAGCTGAGCAGAGCCCATTTTTCAAATCTGTAAGAATGGAGACAGTACCATTTGCAGATTAAAGAAAAAGAGAACAAGCAGAAGATGGTTTACAGCCATTCACTCAGGAAAAGACAACACAGCACTCTGCCTCCTGAAAAAAGCAGTACTTTAATACTCACTGCAGAGTAACTAGAGAAACAGCACTACTACTAGCAGGAGGCACTCCTCCATCACCAGCTAAATCAACAGAGAACACTTTCTGCAGAAGGAGATACCATTTACCAGCAGCCTCTGGATTTCAGACAGGCACGCAGCATTAGTGAGCTCCACGGAGGATCAGAATGCTACTGTCAGATTAGCATTGGGAAATGGATTTACCATCTGCCTTTTTGGCTCAAAATCTTAATCCTAAAAGCTTGAACAACAAGTTTGTTTGAGGGTTAGGGAGGTGGGCTTTGTTTATTTAGGGTTTTTCTACTTTTTTTTTTTTTTACAGTTCAGGTTTATTCTCATATTAGCTTAGTAAATGTGGTTTTCTTTTCTTAGCACTGGGCAACTTTGCAAGTAGAATATTTGATTACCATTTCCACCTGTCTAAGAGGCAGTCAGGTACTATCAGAACACCCACTTTCATGTATGACTTCAAATACTAACCAGGTCGAGTTAGACAAAAGCTCTAGCTCAAAAGCCTAACATCTTTTTTAAACATGAACACTGCAAAGGCAGTGGAGCACTAAATTCATAGAATCATAGAATGCTCTGGGTTGGAAGGGACCCCAAGGATCATAGAGCTCCAACCCCCCTGCCATAGGCAGGGCCACCAACCTCAGGCCTGGAGCTACACAAGGTTGCCCAGGGCCTCATCCAACCTGGCCTTGAACACTTCCAGGGACGGGGCATCCACTACTTCTCTGGGCAGCCTGTTCCAGCCCCTCACCACTCTTTCTTTAAAAAACTTCCCCCTAATATCTAATCTAAACCTTCCCTCCTTTAGATTGAATCCATCCCCCTTGTCCTGCCATTATCTACCCTTTTAAAAAGCTGAATCCCCTCCTGCTTATAAGCTCCCTTCAGGGACTGGCAGGCTGCAATGAGGTCCCCCCGCCGCCTTCTCTTCTCCAGGCTGAACATTAACGGGGTTTAGATCTACAGCTTGTCCTGTTCATAAGGGTGACTAACCACAGAGCAGGGGAAAACCAGCTAATGACACCATTTATTATTGTAAGTAGTTGTCTACAATGGAAAACCAAGCAATTGCACAAAATGTTAATTCAATTCCCTCCTGCCTAGTGATTATTTGCATGCTGTTTCTATTGGCAGAAGTAACCTTCCTCCACCTGCAGAGGACTTCATCCTCATCAGACTACCAAGAATCCTTAAAGCCAGAATGCTATCTGTGGGTCACTTTGCTTCCCTGAGTACAGAACACACACATGTAAATACAACTTGATGGTAGAGCTCTGAATTTTTACTTTTTGCAAGTAAGTTCTCTTCAGAGCACAGGAAGGAAAGCTGACAGCAATACTAGATGCTGTACTTTGTTATCTTCTCCCAATGGAAAGCAAGCCTTTTCCCTATTGCCTGTAAAATGCTTACTGGAACAGCTTCTTAAGCAGGTACCCTTAAAGCTAGTTTCTGTCAAACCCAACTGAAAGTCATTCAGAACAATGAGGAAGAAGTGGCTGAGTATGCTATGGTAACAGTACATTTAGGTTTTATGCTCACTCATGTTTCATACACAAAGCATTTCTTCATACTTGCACTTTAAGGAAGTTTCTATCAACACCAAAATCTGGGGAACAGAAAGCAGATGGTGGTTCCAGACAAGGAGGCTGATGAGAAGTTACTCTGAGCTCTGGGATTTGTTGCCTGGCATGTCCTACTGGGTTGCTGAGGACCCATCCACCACAACAGTACGATGGTTTTTCTTTCTCTGAAAGCAGCACTACACACTTGAACACCACGATGTTCCCCAACAGAAAACCCCTACCACAACAAACACACACTGCAGGGGAAACCCCCTGAGCAGACACACATCCCTGACCCAAAAGCCAGGCTTTTCTAGGCAGTTTTGAAAACAGTCTGTAGTCAGTTTGTACAACTCCTCCTCAGCCCTGAGCTTTCATCACCTAACTACTCATGTGTGCAGCATCTCACCTACAGCCCAAACAGGTTCTCACATACAGTTATCTCAGCACCATCCCAGACCCTGGACACTTGGAGAACATCAGCAGCAGTGTGCAGGTGAGGAGCACAAGTCCAGAACCGCTGCTGACAGCAGAACCCCCTTGGGTGAAAACTCCAAAGCATCCTTCTGTTTTGTTCCACCTCCATTCTGTTTGAAAGATACTTATTTTAATTAATACTTCAATATTTTAAGTAATATATGTATTATTTATTAGAGGTGTTGGGAAAAAGAGGCCAGAGGAAGCCTAGAAATTCCTCTGGGTAAATGATTTAGAAAAAAAATAAATGTATTCTTAGGAAGCTGGTCTTTGCATACAGACACTTGCATTGCTCATACTGCAAACTTATCAGAGTTGCATTTTGGAAATGTTGCCCAGGATGATGATAAAAGGCTGGAAATCCAGAATTTCAAGTACATCAAGTTACATGCTGGATTTTGAAAACAACTTTGCACCACACAGGATTTAACTTCTGCTTTATTCTTGGTCAAGGAAAGTATAAGATGCCTTAAACTTCTTACTGACAATCAGTTATAATCTGGAAGTTAATCAAATTGAGTCATAAGAGTTCCTTCATGTAGAGGTAAGAGTTAAATTTTTAGTAAGCCTCCAGAAAATTAAGAAAAAAATTTCAGAAGCATGAAAGTCCATCAGAAGTTAATTAAGATTATTTCAAGCAAAATCTGCAGGGTTAATTCAGGCTCTCTGATACAGAAATACGAACAGTTCACTCATTTCTACTCAAATTGAAAAGTTCAGTTGTAAGTGACACAAGTGACAGAAGACCCTGTGAGATGTCAATAGCATCACAGCAATTCCTGTGAAGTTCATACTAAAAACACAGCAAATATTTGCCAAGTTCTTTCACTTAGGCTCTTAGCTTGACTTACAAAGCCAAGCAGTTCCCAGCAGTGAGGGAAGCCCAGCATGGTGGGAATAACCAGGTGAATTTTCAGTCCCTACCATACAGCTGGGGGTTGGAACCTGAGGACCTGCTAGAAGAACTGCAGTGAAAGCAAAGAAAAAGTAGGGATGTTTGGTCAGTCTGGAGCTTGGAGAGTCCTGACCTTTGTTTTCTCTGTGCTACTTGGGTTACCATGTCAAAGCTTACTTCCTTCTGGCAAAATCTCAGTGTCCTTCCCTTTTTAGCCCTCTTCCCACACTTCTCTGCCTTCACTCCTTTTAAGCACCAGTACCTTCTTCACATTTGCTCTTTTAAATGTATCTTCCTAGATCTTTCCCTCATTTCTCCTCTTACTCTCCCCTCCTCTCTCAACACACGTTTCAGTGTTGCCTGTGGATCACCTGTGTCATGCCACTGCTCGTTCTTCATGCACTAGAACCCTGTTCCCAACACTCTGCCCCCACAACAGCTAAATCTCAGTGTACATGACAATAAAGCATGTGTTCACATTACTCCCCTTTCTGAGACAAGAAAATACAACTGAAGCTGATTTCTTAACATAAACCCGATGCAATTACATTCCCCAAAGTCTCTGTGCCCCAGGTGAAGCTAACCTCCTTTCCCAAATGTGTCATGAGCAAATTATTTCAGAGTACAAAAGGACTGGCTGTAACCAAACACTAACGAACACTTAATGGACTGCAGATTTTGCAGGATGTTTAAAGTTCCCCCTCTGATCTCTCTGAACTTTGGCCTTCATTTGTTTATCCAGGCAGAGGCCAATGGGTCATACCACTAAAATCAGCAAATTGTTTACACATATGGCAAACACGCATGGAGCTGTAATGTAGTCATGGCTACAACCATACACAGCACGTTAATGCAACGGCTTTGGTTAACATAACAAAGACACAGTGAGTCCATATACACGATGGGGAGAGACCTTGCAGAGCAGTGAAGCTCATGAACTAAGAAATTAATTGGCATTTCTTAAGCTAATGCACACACTCCAGGCCAGCATAACCCACATCACTCACCACAACAGTGCTTGTTTCATAGGAAGTGGCAGCCTTTGACATCAGCAGCATCAAAATTTTACAAATCTCTAAGTCCAAGTGCTAATTCAGTGCTGTGGTAGTTAATGCTGCAAACAATGTAAAAGCTTACAAAGCAAGGCTGGAAGTGAAGCTGTCGCTGAAGGTACATTAACTCCAAGCACGCTGCTGGGCTTGGTGCCTGGGGCTGGATGATGAATTTCAGCAGCAGCAACCCATGGGGGAGAAGGTTCTTTACTCAGTGAAAACTTTTCATAATACTTACACTAGTTTTAAAACTAAAGGTTGCTATTTAAAAAAAGTAAATACTTAAACTAATTCCTAAGCCTTTAAAAGTTACTTTAACCTTCATGGAGAATGATCTTTTAAAGAACCTCTCCAAAGAGTGCATTTTACATAATAAGAATTACCTGGAAATGAGGCATCTTCAGAAGCATAAAGCATTTTAATTTTGAAAGCGTGAACTGAGTACTAATATACCCCAACACTCTGTTCTCTTTTGATGGACAGTGGAATGTGTCTTTGAGAGCAGTGACAGGATCTCTGTTTAAAAACATGCCAAGAAGCAAAAGGTAAACACTACAAGAACTGAGGAAAAGCACCAGGATCTGCAAGAACCTCATTGCTTTGCCTTGGTTTGATACACTGCAGTTGTGGAGCTTGCTGAAACCACAGAGAAGAGGAAGCAATTTCTCTATTTTTAGCTTCCCAGTGCTGTAATCAAGGCTTTGTGGCCTAGTGAGTGACACTGAATAGGTACACAGGTATGTGACATACACAAGAACATTATGAAACATTATTTTCTTTTTCTTGAAAAGCAGAAGTACATCATCTTTAAATTTCATGTCCCAACAATCCATGCAGAGATGAGTTCTCATTTGCAGTGGAGATGCAGCTACTGTAGAAATAAACATGTCTGTTATGAAAAAAATGCAACCATGAATCTCAAAAATTCTCCTTTTTCCTGGTAACCTACTCCTTGCTCAAAATACATTCTGGTTTCATACAAATCACTTCTCTGGAATAAGATAATTTGACTGGCCAGGCAGTGATAAGAAATTGGCAGAGGTGGAGCCAATAAGTTATCTTCTCTAAGAGGAAAAACGAGCCCAAAAATATGCCAGGTCTGGAAGTTCATTACTTTGAGAAAGCATTCACATGAGGCAGGGAGGTACTCTTACCTTGTAACTCATCATGAGTTTGACAGGTTTACAGAGTTTGTGTTTCCTTAGGCATGTCCACAGAAAATGCAGGACTAGCTCTGCCTAACCGCCCCGAGGTACCAGCAGCCATCCGCCTGGCTCCCCTACCGCCTGCCAAGTCCTCTCCAAACAGGCATTACCAAGAGTATTTTACCCAACACTCCTAGTGAATGCCCTTCCCACTGCAACAGGCACTCCTAGCTGAAGACCTGCAACTCCAACCAGTCATGCAGAACCCAGCCAACAAGGCACAGAAGGCAGTATGAAATGCTCCCTTGTTTTAAAATCACCAACAGAAATTCTCTTAGGACTGTCATCACTTTACCTTCTGTATTTCACTAACCAACTAAAAATAACCTTTTAACAACTGAAAGAATCCTTACAGTTCTCCTAGAGGTAGCTTGATTGTGTCAGTAACTTCTAACATCACATCTCTGCTTCAAACCCGAGTTTCAGTGCTGAAGATTGAATTGCCTCATCTCACACTTCTAATGGTGGAGGTTTTTCAGCAGAGATCAGGTTTGATAACAGGCCTGAAGACAGATTTGATCATCAGTCCCATCCCAAAACAGTTTAAAGTGAAAGATTAAGTTATTTAAATTCTCTGTATATGCACAAATCAAACAAGATGAAGGCAAGATTTGATCCAGTCCTATCCTCATTAGCTGGACTTTCCATTTGTTATCTTCAAAGGGCAACACAAAACTGAACCTGAGAACACAGCGACTGTTGTGCTCCATCAGGTTTCCCCAGCTATCTACAAAATACACCAGCTCAGACACAGGGAAGACACCAGCAGCAAAGGGGCTCAAAAGGATGACTTGCAGCAGAACTTCCCACCTTTTACAAGTGAAACACTGGGATAAAGTGGGACACAGCACAGGCAACCTCAGAATTACAGCTGCAAAAGCAAATCCCATTCTGCCACTTGCCAGCTTCCCAGTGTTTGACTTCACAGCCTCAGCATTATTTAACACAACAGGGTGTTACTGCCGGGGCAGCTTTCCTCTCGGGTTACACGGGGAGGCAGACCCGAACTGCCTGCAGAACACAGCAGCGTTACTGGATATGCTTGTTTTCAGGCACACTGCCTGTAGATTTACCATTAAAGTACAGTTTTTGCTATAATCTGAAGACTGACATATAAGTTAATAGAACCTTAACATGAGCCAGCAGTGGCTCTTGCAGCTCGCAAGGTCAATGGGATCCTGGGCTCCATTAGAATAGGGGTGGCAGCAGGGACAGGGAGGGGATTGTCCCTCTCTGCTCTGCCCTCGTGAGGCCCCATCTGGAGTCCTGTGTCCAGATCTGGGGCTCCCAATACAAGAAAGATGTGGAACTGTTGGAGAGGGTTCAGAGGAGTCATGAAGATGATTAGAGGGCTGGAGCACCTGCCCTACAAAGAGAGGCTGAGGGAGCTGGGCTGGTTCAGCCTGGAGAAGAGAAGGCTGCGGGGGGACCTCATTGCAGCCTGCCAGTCCCTGAAGGGAGCTTATAAGCAGGAGGGGATTCAGCTTTTTAAAAGAGCAGATAATGGTAGGACAAGGGGGAATGGATTAAAGCTAAAGGAAGGAAGGGTTAGATTAGATATTAGGGAGAAGTTTTTTACAGAGAGAGTGGTGAGGGGCTGGAACAGGCTGCCCAGAGAAATAGTGGATGCCCCGTCCCTGGAAGTGTTGAAGGCCAGGTTGGATGGGGCCCTGGGCAACCTTGTGTAGCTCCAGGCCTGGAGGTTGGTGTCCCTGCCTGTGGCAGGGGGTTGGAGCTCTATGATCCTTGGGGTCTCTTCCAACCCATGCCATTCTGTGATTCTATGATAAGTTGCCACTCACAATACACTTCAGGATGCTCAGGGTCTTCTCATGTTTATCTTTTTGAAGTGGACTTTGCTCTGAGCCGCAACTAGCAGTTAGGTTGCTGTCTGCCTCTCCTAATAAAGGAGCTACACTGCCTGTAAGGGAAAAAAAAGATGCCATCTGCAGAAAGAGCTTGAGATTAGAAGAGGGAAGAAATTTCCATGGCTAGAGAGACAAATAAAGTAGTATCTTAAGGAGAAACGTAACTTAGGAAGAAACTTGTATGAAGCCATAGCCAAAACTGACAAAGCTCACACATTTTTGGCAATGAAAGAAGTCCATCACTGGGTAACATATTGCAAAAGCATAATTATTTGCATCAAAGCTTGGAATTATGCTGTACAATACCCAACAATACAGACAGAGCAATATCAAAATATAACTATCCTTCACAACTTTCTACTTCTAGTACAAGCCTGGGAGAGGCTTGGGCAATTCCAACACAGTAGCTCAATCAAACTCATAGAAGGATGAAGGCTATCAAATTTCTAATTGCTATTTTGGAATAAACACAATATTCAAAGCACAACTTTATTGCAACATTCACTTCAATTCTGAGAACAGGTCTAGCCATTGCCTCTCAAGGCTCTCACTTCTCAAAAACAGTATGATGGGGATCAGTGGAAACATGATCAGAACACACCAACACAGCACCTTTTGGAACCAGAGCAGGATGCAAGGAAACTCAACACAGCTGTGGACTACTGATGCTTGTTCTTAAGCCTGAGGGGCTGGTGTAAGTACACCAGCATCTTCTCACGTTTTAGGTCAATAACAACTGGATTCTCTACTAAATAACCTGGACTAGATTGTAAGGGGAAAATAAACCTTTTATCTGTAAGCCTTAGATTATTATCTGTAAACCTTCATCTGAGTGCCTTAGATTGACTGACTACCACTGGAGTCAAGGCTAATCTTACAAGTGTAGGAGCTTGAGAAACTCCTTCTAGCTATGTACTTTCATAAGCATCCATTTACTACCAACCTGAAGTAGTCAGATGATTCTTGGCATGCTTACAATTAATGTATACAAATGAAAAGGGATTCAACATTCACCCAAGGAGACCATTAACAGAAACCAAACACTGTTACAGCTAAAGTCAAACCCTTCAATCTGTAATGTCCTTCCTCTGGCAAGGGGACACTGCACCTGATGTTCTACTGTTGCCAGTAACAAAGTCTGCCCTATCTGAAGTTAGGAATGAGATAATAAAATGTTAGGAAGAACTTCTTATGAATAAGAGTATAACAACATAAGAGAACCTCACCTGGGAATGAGAGGAAAGAAGCAGGAAGGTTGGGGGGAAAAAAAATTATCTGGGAGAGAGATGTAAAACAGAGACCAGCAAGAAGGAACAAGAGGTGGCTGGGGCAAAAAGCCAACAAACCAAGTAGCACATTAGTGGTTTCAACCTGCTGAGAAAAGCCCAAGAATTATGAAGAGAGCATCGGTAAATTAAAGGACAAGAAACGACCTTAACGCAGGGAAGCTGGGTGCATGTGGAGGAAGACAAAAAACCCCAACAATTCCTGAAGTAGGAAGTGAAAATGCCATTTCCTGTGAAATTATCACAAAAAGCTAAATATTGCTTCTTCACAGCCTTCACTGCTTAATTACTATTGCTTCATCCTCTGATTGCATGTTGGTAGGGAAAATTCTTCCTACGGTTTAGCAATACTGGATTTTCAGAGTACATCATTTCCATTGCTACCTCCAGAGTAAGGCATTATATAAACATGATAAACAGGGTTACACAAACCAAAACACATAGTCAATTTTTATTGAAAACCATCTTGGGGAAAAAAAAAGAGAATCTGAGGAAAGATTATATATTTCACCTGAGAGTTAACAATTCTGCAATTTTTACTTGGATTTCTTTACAGTAAAAAGGCCTCCAAGGGGAAGTGTCAGTATTACAATCAGCATTTATGGTATATTAGAGACACCAAAGTAAATTGAGATAAACTGACAACAGCAGGAAAGAGGAAAGAAGCTGTTCCTAGCTCTATAGCTCCACATTAGTTATTTTAGCTTAGGAACACCATCCTTGGTTCACAGCGTTAGACACACGCAACCTAAAGTCAGAAAGGGATTCAAGGGTTAAGTTGTGGTCTTCCACAAGGCTAAGGCCAAAGGGCAATAGGGTCAAACAGAGCCCATGTCCCAAAACTTTTGTGGCTGTACCAGCAGACTGAGGGGATGCACCCTGAGACCCATTCTCACTCATCCCCCACACCTGCCATGCAGAACAACCCCAAGGCTTCTTCCTGGTGGGCTCCAGATGCACAGGCAACATTAGCAGTCACACTTTGGAGAGACATACTTTGGAGAGACACCCTTCCCTCAGGCAACCTGGGGAAGAGAGGGAGCACAGGATCCAGAAACACAGGCCGCTACGCAGGAGCGGACACGGTTCCCTGAACCCAACAATTAAGACTTTTTCCAAAATGTTTAAGGGCTACACAAGGTTTAGCACAAGAAACATGCTTTGGCACCTGAGCAGAAAAAAAAAGCCCACCCATAAATACCAAGCAAAAGGAAATAAATGGTCTGCTAGTGAATATTTCAAAGGATTTGGTGGTTTTGGCCCTAGCTAGAGGCCAAATACCCACCAAGCCACTCGCTCACTCCCCCCTTCAGCCGAAAAGGGGAGAAAATAGATACTGGGAGGCTCAGGACTTGAGATAAGGCCAGAGGGATCACTCTGCAATTAGTGCAATGGGCAAAACAGACTCAGCACAGAATAAAGGAAAGAAAAGGTGATTTATTACTACTTACTACAACTACTACACCCAGTGAACCGGAACGAGACAAGAAGCAGCCAGGTCTTCAAGCACCTTCCCCCCACCCCTCCCTTCTTAGCAAACTTAAAACTCATCACGATCTTACTCCCTTCTTCCCCCCCAACATGGCGTGGGGAGGGGCAGGGGATGGGCAGTGGGTTCCGGTGATCCCACACAAGCTGCTTTTCTTCCCCAGATCTTCTCACTTCCCCTTCCCCCCACCCCCGGCCTCTTCGCACTCTTGACTGTAATCACAGATTCGCTCCCTTCTTCCCTCCCATTCGCAGTACAGGGGGGGCAGGGAATGGAGAGTGAGGGGGTTCAGTCCGTTCCTCCCAAGCTGTCTTCCATCTCAGCTGTGGGGGGCATTCCACATACACACCCCCTTCCCCTGCGGCACCGAGGGGTCCCACCCACGCCAGAGTCGTGTCCACGACCTTCTGCAGCGTGAGTCCTCTCTATCGGGGAGTCATCCCCTCACCACAGGCCTCTCAGCAGGACTCTCCCCTCCATAGGGTGCTGACATCCGGGTCCAGACCCCCCAGCCTGGTCCCCCGCAAAGTCACAAGTCCCCTGGCAAACCTGCTGAGGCGTGGATCAATCTTCACAGGGCAGAGGTGTCTCTGCTCCCCGTCCTCATCCATGGGCTTCGGGGGGACACCCGTTTCACCATGGGCTCCACCACGAGCTGCAGGGGAAACTCTCTTTCCGCATTCTTCATCCCCCCTCCTGCGGGCCTGGCCTTGGAGTCTGTGCAGCTTGTTACATCTTCTCACTCCCACTCCGGTGGCAAAGTGCCCCTGCCAGCAGGCTTTTTCTCCTCTATGTGATTCCCAGAGGTGCTGTGACCAGCTCTGATAGGCTCAGTCTCAAATTTGGCCTTGAATGGACCAATGTTTCCAAAATCTGGGGCTCGCAGAGAGTTGTAACTGCAACTTACAAAAGCCACTGAAGCAGCACAGCTACACCAAACTGCAACAAAGGATTTGTACTATTACATAAAAGGGAAATGGAAAGTTACTGTTCTGAAATCAACATTCCTAATTTTAGGAGGAGATTGATGCATAGAAAACAGTCAGCGTCCCAAATGTCTCAAATATAATTCTTGGGTCTAAGAAAGCATCAGTTTAAGACAGAACAGCTAAATTCTGAATAGAAGAAAATAAAGAAGCTAAACAATAGTATCCCAATTAAGATCTTAAAGTCTGTTTGCAACCAAAGCAGGTGTTAATTCTTTTTGGTACTTAAGGCAGCAAAAGAAATTCTAAGAGAAAGATTCCAGACATCAGACACTACAAAGAAGAGTTGGTTGGGTGGCATTACCCCAAAATCTTGCCTAACTTGGATTTATAACCAGAAACATATTAATTTATGGTAGTGGGAAGCCTTTTGTTTAATCTTGTTATGTAGTCTACTCAATACATCATAATAGAGATTTCTGAGTCCTTTGACATGCAGTTTCAAAGTATTTAGAGCTCATTTAAACACTGACTTACCCTTCCTTCATACAAATGCACAACAGTCAAGATTTCAGGTAAGACCTTGGCAAGTCTTAGCTTTCTTTGACACTGTCATGACCACTGAGACAGTATCTCCAATTCAGACACATCCCAACTAGATGCTTCACTTGGAGGCAATAGCTGCAGCATCCAGCACTGCACTTTCAGAGAGCACGCCTGTTATGGGATGAAGGTATTTGAAAGGGCCAGCAGCAGGCATTTTTAGAGATGGCCAGAACAACAGTGCTCATGCACACACACATTTGTTTCCTCATGACACTAGCAAGACCTATGCACATGGGACAGGTCCCAAGACTAGCAGAGCCCCACAAGCCCTCCTGTCAGCACTCATCTCAACTCCACACTATCACCCAAGGATGACGGACAGGGGGAATCTTTCTGTAGCCTGCTTCTGCCTTCTCCCTGCCTAGGAAGACAGTCAATCCTAATTTTTTTACCCGTGAGCTGCATTCTTACATTCTACATCTATGGATTCCCTATTATTATACACAGAATACAGACCATCTGCTTTGCTCTTCTAAACCGATTCAGAACAGGGCAGAGTTGGACCTGTCAAAATACTGACAATTCCATCAAGCATTTTTAAGGATCAAAATAAATCACTGCATTCAGCTTGCCTACTCAATGACCCAGTTTTTGAGGACAGCACTTACATTGTCCTCCCACCGCTTTGTTTAAACATACACTGTAGTAACATATCAGTCATGGTCTGCAATGTGCATTTATACAGGTGTTTTGATACATCTCTGTTCCAGTCTATAAATAGTCTTCAGGACTCCTCATCAGAAAACAGCTATAAATAGCCTAGGGTTTTGTGGGGTTTTTTTAAACACGCACATGCCCTGATGAGAAGAGCATCTGAAAAACAATGTACTGCATTCATGTTATTTGGTGGTTTTAATTATTGCAATAGGCAATGAGTCAGAAGCCTGATGCAAAAATTTTGAAACCCTGTGGCTAAAGTTTTACAAAATGTAGGCATCAGTGTAGTAAACACTGGTAACATTTCAAAAAGCTTTGTCCTGGGAAGAACTCATTGCGCTTAGGAGCAGCTGTCCCTCTGCCCTCCCTGCGAAACCCTGACAAGCGTTTGCAACTCTTGAGCCTCTCAGATGTGAGTGAAAAGCAGCCTTGTGAAAGTCACAGCACATCAGCATGTGATGTTCAAAGTAGCTTCTGAAAGCAGAATACTTTGGGTATCAGTTGCAGCTGGAAGAACTATGATTGATTCCGACCACAGCATTATTCTAGGAGCAATAGCAGGAGTCCAGGGGGCATGCAGGTTCTTGATCTTTGAACTGTAACCTTATCCTTCCATGGCTCTGCCATCTATGCAGTAATTAACATACTTCAAAGCCTGCACCATCTCTATATCACTATGACATATGGTTAAGTTCACTGCAGCTGCACAAGCCCATCGTTTGGTCCTTTCACTCTTCCATTCCTGCAAGCCTTTTGCCCTTTGCCAGGCAACTGAAATACACGGGCCTTTAAGGCATTCCGAGGTCTTCTTTTTAAACAGCAAGTATTGAAAACACTGGAAATCCCTGCAGTCAAGGACTCCATTTGCCCTGCAAGACACCACATAAACAACCACTGCAAGCTGTGGTACCCATTCTGAGAGGTAACAATCGATCACTAAATAGCAAGTTACAATTCACAGCAGTTTCAAGAACAGCTAAGTTACTATTGCCAGACCTACTAGAAGCTGCAATCAGCACTACAAGATACTTCCAGGCAAAAGGGAATGAGGAGGAAAAAAAAAAGAGAGAAATTGTAAGGTTAAAAAGCAAGCACACAGAAAAATTCCATGCTCATACTCATATCTAGACTCATGAACACAACACAAGCATCTTGCTGTTCTTCTGGATCTACTCCAATTTTCACAAGAACAAACAATCATAAAACCCTGTAAAACTGAAGTACATTGAAGAGTGCCATGAACAAATGTGCACTGCTGCCCCAGGGCTGGCTGGATAGACACACTTTTAGCAGAGAGGAGAAGGCCTCTGCTTTAAAGCACCAGCTAAACAAGCTACTCTGGCTTCTTGAATGCTGTTTTCATTGTAGAACAGTAATGGATCAGTGAACATGTGATAACAAATTATGTGATTCCAGGATGTCAGAGTGCCCCACAGCACAGTGGCTTTAAACTTCCTCTTCACATGATCAGATTAATACTCAAGCCTACATAAAAGCTCAGTTTACAAGTTTACTTTTAGCTATGGGTTCACACTTCAAAAAAAAACCACCAAAGCCACCTCCTTTGACTTTCTCTGGGATAGTTTAGAAAGCTATCCTGCCTCTTGCAGCAGAATTATCCCATGAGAAACCGGATGGGAATCTTTCTCTCTGCCATCTCACAGACCACAGCTATCCTCCTTTACTTAGCCCCTTTTATCATTTCCATCCAACTCATTCATATCCTCCTCCTCCGTTTTCATTTTTCTAGAGCTCTCTTGAGCAGCCCTACGAAGGTTACAAAAGGAATGCAAAACGATTCCTTGTGTGGACGTGGTGGACCAAGCCAAGCTGTACTTTGCTTAGTTTGGCAGATATTCCCAGTATTATAAAAACTGCTTTTGCACACCAAATACTCAGTTTGCAAGAGTATCTCTTCCCCACCACCCTAGAAAAAAAAAAAAAAAGAAAGAGATAAAGCTGTCAGTATACCACTTTTTCCATGTCTCAGTAACAGCAAAATACTTCCAATCCTCTGATATTCCTCCATAGCAGCACTCAGGAAGCTGCTATTTAGCATCTGGCTATAATAACCTTCAGGGCTTCTGTGGATAAAGACTCTTTCCCCTAGTGCTTATTACAGATGTTTATGAAAAGGTAATCTTAAACAGGGTTAACACACCCAACATACAAAGTAGAAACATAATTAAATGTAAGGCTGATGAGCAGAGAATTAATTTGACAGAAAAAAATTAGACCACCACATCTTAATTGAAAATAGTAAATTCCTTTAGCAATTACTAATTGAAAAGCAGGTGTTGCTGACTTGCTATTATTCTCTTTTTAGAAGACCAAGTTCCATTCATAAAGCCCAAAACCCACAGTCATCTGTTTTTGTTAAATATATATACATTTTCACAGTTCCTCTTACAGCTCAGATAGTTTTAAACAAGAAAAAAGTTCCACTTACTACCTGGTTCAGCCCTCCACTTCCCAACTCGCAGCAGCTGGGAAGCTGATTGTAGGTAACTGGAGATAACTGGGCACAACTGAAGATATGCTGAGCTGTGTACGGACCTGACAGAGCACACATCTTCCTGTGCAATGACAAGAACTGGACAAGACCCAGCTCTGCAACTTATTTTCTGGTGGGCTAATGCTTCAGGGTCACAGCAGCAACATGCTGCTCCTTACTAAGCAACAATTTCATTCAATATTACCCCTATAGATCAAAAATAGCTAGTGTTTATCCAAAACCCCATGTTTCTGGAGAAAATACCCTGAGAGAGCACCTTCTGAAACAAACACAGCGTGCTCAGAAAAACTGCTGAAAGCTGTATGTGACCTGAGCTCCCAGATTCTTGGGGAGCCACAGCTGCTTCTGAGGGTCCTGGAAAGGCAACTGTGGAAAGAAAGCCTACTGGCCTGAATTCAAGTATGTTTATGCACACCACGTAAGAGTTCCCACTACTACAGGAAATTTCTACAGGATCCACAAATCCTATTTGAAAAACCACAGATTTAAAACATATCCTACAGTAAACAAGCTTTTTACTGTTAACTATACCCAGGAAGTTTCAAGATCTCCTTTCTCAGTGTTCATGTTCTTTGAGCACAGATTTCTTGCCGCTCTTCTTGCCAAAAGGCACCGCACCATCATTACAAGACACAACCGACAGATACGAACTGTGGGCAGGAACAACGGGATGCAATCTACTCACAGTGGACAGTCCCTTATCCCCCAGCACACTGTTCACAGGAAAATGATCAAAGGAAAACATTCTACATGAGAAGAGACAGCGTAATGAAGAAAATGGTAACACTTACGGTCAAGTCCATTGATGTATCTCATGGTAATTTCACAGTGCCCCCAAACCGCACTGACTATGGGGTAAAGTTTTTTCCCTTTTAGTCCCCTGAAGGCCACTCCAAGATACTGTCCGTCTACCATGAAGCTAAGCGTCCCTTCATCCATATCCAAAACCACCAGTAAGGAGTCTGGGAGTACAAAAGACTCATCCGGTTCCAAAAAGACAGGATACGTGACCCCAGGCTGGTTTTTACAGTTGTGGTACAGTTTGTTGCGTCCTAGATCCCAGCCCCACGATTCACTGTTGCTGCCAACCAACGACGTGTATCCCACTGAGTGCAGGGGGGCTTCAGCCGTGGAGACGCCCACCACAGCGTGGGTTCCCCGCTGCCTCGTGGGCCAGTGGATTTGCCAGACATGCAGGCCTCTTGTGTAGCCAACTTTGCCTCGGATGCAATCCGTGCTTTGGGCAACTGGGTGTCTATGGAAAGTCAGTTTATCGTCTTCCTTTACAAATATATTTAAGGAGCGATCTTCATTGTTCCAAGCATGTTTATACTGAACCTCCAGCTTGGCAGGGGGCATATCCAACAGCACGTCCAGTCGCGCCGGCTTGCAAAAATCCGGGCCTCTCAGCTCTCGTTTAACAGGTCTATAAGGAGGCTCCCTCACATCCACAGACTTTATGCTCCCTGAGATTTTCTGGCCCATCGCTTGGCTGCAGATTTACAAAGAAGAAAGAAAAGTTGACTTTGGCCCAACGTTACCTCATGAAAGCACTTTTACACTGAGCCAGCGACCTGACAAGCTGACTGGATTTACTTCTCCCGTTTGGAGCTTTTTAGCAGCAATGTTTTCAGAGGAAAAACACTCCTGAAAGAAAGCAGAAAGTTTCCAGTTAGTTTAAGACGACCAACAGAAAACCCACAGCATATTTTTAAAGAACTCCTCATCTCTACTAGTTACTTCTAACACCAAAGCTGACAACCCGCCACTTTTCGTTCGATATCCTGCAGCACTAGCCAGCAGGATACTCCAAGCCCACCAGCACAGAGTGCAGACAGTCATTTCCTCCAATTCATAATAGGATGCAGACATTCCCACCTTCTGCCCTTCCACCCATTTTGTCTGGCCAAGTTCACAGCAGACCTGAAGGCGTACGCTGCTCCCCAGCAAAAGCGATAAGCTTTATGTTGGGCGGCAGCTTCGCTTTCACTTGCGCTTTTGTTTCAGAGTCTTAGAACTATGCCAGGCTCTCCTTTCCAGCTGTCCTCTCCCCTGGGCCCTGGCAACACAGGGCTTCAGCTTCTGCACTGTTCTTAAAACCAACGCAGCCAACAGCAAATGGTTACAAATTATAAACATTTACTTTTAACATCCCGTGTTCCTTAAATAAAGTTTTTAAAATCCCAAAATTCAGAAAGATTTAGGGGTTTTTTAAAGGTGTCTAAATTTAAAAAAAAACCCAATATACCGAGAGGGAAGAGGAGGCATGGAAGGACGAACGAAGAACAGCATTTGCAGTTCTTCAGCAGACTTTTCTATATGGGAACCTACTCCAATCAGGTACTTCATGCTACTGGACAGCACGCTAACCAATGTTTTCTACACTGCAGTACCAGGCTGATGCAAAGGAGTGGAACTCAGTAAGACACACATTACGGGGAATACAGATTATGAAATGGATTCTTTCTGCACTTCCATAGACATATGTGGTAACATAGCTGAAAGCGGTCAAAAGCACCCAGGAAAGGTACTGTGCAGCCTGGACACCTTAGATTCATTCACCTCTTCGAGCTCAGGTAGAGTGCAAAGGAAAGCCAAGAACCTCTGAAGGTACTAAAGACAAAAACAAAAGCAAAGTCCTAGAAACTCAAGTAGATGATTGACACAGGATCAAATAAGTATCTGCACCAGCAGACATACTTCTCTTTTTAGCAAAATAAGTGCCAAGTCCAGGAATGCTCAAATATAGCTGCAGAGACCCACTGTTTATTTACTGACAGAGTGATGAAGCATTTCAAGAAGCAGCAAAAAAAAAAAAATCACCAGACTGCCAAAAGCCTGCAGCGCCTCAGTGACAGCTGGTTTTCACACAGTGCCAAGCAGCAGGCATGGGCAGAGATGTCCTGCAAAAACATCTTGCAAGGCTTTACTCACTAAGTTACAAGTCCATGTTCCTCCTCTTAAAGACCTTCTAACCCTGATATACTGCCCCATTGTAAAGATCATTTCTGAAAGACAACAAATAAGAAATGCGCACTCACAGTGAAAGGAAATTTAAAAAGTCTGGGAAAATACCATCCAATCTTGTTTTAGAAGTGAAATTACTTAGAACAGCCAGTACCACGTAAGTGTTTTCTGTGTGTATCAAACACAGAACTGGAGCAACACCGGTGCTACACGAGAACTTTTCCAAAATAAAACAGTACAAATCTGATTTTTCCAATCCATGTGACAGTTAAGTTCCTGAGTAAAAACATTGTTTTCTGGTTACTGGTCCCACATAGGTGTATGCACACACATTAATATAAACAAACCACCTCTCTGAACCTAATTTTAATCTCTAAAATCAAAATTAAATGTAAGCTTCCAAGCCTCTTGCATCACGCTTACAGGAGGATTCAGAATGATTCACAGGAGCTGCCTCTCACTGAAACAGAGCAACTGGAGAATTACACCAAAGGACTTCAGCTTGAACAAACGCTTTACTTCTTTCCAAGCCACATAAAATGAACCTGAAAGTTTAAACAATTTTGCATTTAACTTGCTCCTTGACATTTCCACAATTGCAGAAGCACTCACAGGTTGTTTCAAAGGTGCAATGGCAAACTTTGCCCACCAAGAAAAAGTTCAGTTCTTGATTCTGCACTACTAATCCCAGAGGGAAACCAAATACTGATGGTAATATACACACAGGGAAGCAACAGGGAGTAAGTGTCATCAAGTAAGCAAGCTTTCCTAGGACACATGCTCAGGGACTGGGCAATTCCTTTTAAAAAAAAAAGTACGTGATTATTTTGAGTGTAAAAGAAGGATATGAAAAGGGAAAATGTCAGCTATTCAAAGGGAGCTTCAGCTATTTCCCTATGAGATTTAGCTTTACGTGCCTTTGAAAATTTCTTCTTTAAAGCACAAGACAATTACATTGTTCCTGTCAGACTGCCCAGGGGAGGTGGCTGGGGAAGTCCTCAGCGCATCCTCCCGTATCACTTCCTGATCACATGCGAAACCGAACTTGGCACAGAGGTTTACCTGGCAAATCACCAAGAGATTCTAAACACCAGAGTGACTCACTTGGCAAGCCACAGGCAAACACTCTTCATAACGTGCCCACACTGTAACAAAAATAGGCCACTAATAGATAGATTGGTAATTCAGAGGAGTAAAATGCATGATCATAAGTACCTGGATACATGCACAACTGTGCCTTGGCTCTGGTAAGTGCTTAGTATATACTTCAGTTTGAAACTGTCTTTTCCAATGTCAAGCCTTCCTTCATAAATGGACATTACCAGATAACTACATTAATGTTTTGCAGAATAGCTTTGTATGGACTGAACAGTTTACTGATGTGTCCAAGATGCTGCAGCTCCTAAGCAGCGGCACAGCTCCAAAGCTCCCTTTCATCAAACGCTTTCTCCCACCCACTCCAACATATTACACTGTCTTGCATCCTAGTGCTGCATAACTGCTGACTGTTCTCAGCTTCTGTATGAAGGCCAACCACAGCCACATCAATTCCACTCGAGTATCAGTGGATATGAACAAGTAAATGCAACATAAAAGTCACCATTCAATCGTTTGTACCAGTAGAACAATAAAGGTGTGACCCCGTGCTGGATGTGACTGAACAGCTCTGATTGCTGGAGGTTAGTAGCAGCTGACAAAAACTTTCTATGAGGAGGCAGCGAGAGGTTGTACAGCGTCCTGCTCACAACCCACACAGCATTACCATCAGCTCTACAAGGAACAACTCATGCAGAAAGTCCTCCTGGCAGTTCACAACTGCTTGCAGGAACAACCTGTCTGAGCCAAGGCTGTCTGTTCCCTTTTCTTGTCTGCATCCAGTCCACTTACACCAAATGGGTAGCAGAGACTCACATGGAGGTGAGGAACAACAGCAGAGGCATCACCTTCCCCTTCACCCCACCCCAAGTCGCTGTTGCAGCAGCAGAGCTTACTGGTGCCTGGCTTGTCTCTACTGACAAACTTTCCTTCCCTACTTCCACAGGTAATGTCCTACTTCCAACACCACAGCCTTGGAAATATCGCACCCGCACCATTACTCTCGGGGTCTCCTGGCAGCTTCTCCCCAGGGAGGTACACAACCATCACACTGCAGTGGTCACAGGGAAAGCCAACCAGTGCTCGCAAGGGGAAGCGGAATGGCTACCAATTCATGTGGCAGGGGTGCTACAAACTGGCTTCCCGTCTTCAGGACTGGGTGGCTACACCAAACAGGATCAGTAAAAGCTGTGGGTCAACAGGAAAGGATGGAAAATTATTCCTTCCAGATGATGTATTATTCAATCTATTTACAGAAATACTTGGTGGTAAAACCTTCTTACCACCTCCTTAATTAATAAAAACTTGCCAAAGCACAGCATCATCCTTCAACTCCTGTGACTGTTATCTAATACTACTAGAAACTTAAGATTTCCTTGCCTGTATCTTCTCACCAGAGAAGGAAGCCTTCTGAAGTTAAAACAGTGTACCTTTTCACAGTATAGTGTTGGTTTGCACTTTTTCCCCCAAGCTTTGATCTTCCAGTAATTTTAAGCCACTGCAAGAGTTAGGAAATAGAAATATTTCTATCTGGCTCCATATATATGGCCTCTCCATTTCACCTGTTTAGTGACTACAACTGAAACACTAAATTTCCTAAGCTTTCCCTGTGATAAAAGGAAAAGAAAGTAGTGGGAAAAGAACCACCATACATTAGTACATTTCTGCAGCAAGTGGAAGTCTCTGGTTGAGAACAGCTTTTGTAACCTTAATTACTTCTGTCTGTTTCACACTCATGCCATGCTTCATCAGGATATAATGATTAGATTAAACACACTGTACAAGACCAAGCCAACTCCAAACAGGAAGAGTGTGTCAACATCACCTAGCAGCGTCCTCACCTAGACTGCCAAAATACTTAGGGAAATTATCCACAACAAAAATACCTGCTATACTTACCAGAGAAAGGCTTGCTGGGACACCCCTTCGCTGTACTTTTTAACAAGTCAGGACGTCGGCATCAGTAGAACACAGTGCTGATAAAAGGAACCTGCCTTCTGCAAAGTCAGCTTTCAGCATTCACAGTAAGATTTCCCTCTGGTTTAATCACGAACCAGACATGCAGAAAGCTTGAAAAGCATGCATGAGAAATTACACCACGCATACCTAACTCAGAAGTACAGTAAGAACATGCTAATGCTTAGATTAATTCTGCTACATTGACAGTTACAAAAAAGCCAGCAGCTGGTGAGTGCCAACGCACGACGCCCATCAGTGAACTTGGCTCTCAGGAAAAGCAGGGAAGCTGTTTGAGCTTCTACACAGCAGTTCCCACTCTCGTTACTACCCACCCCGTTGGGTTTTCTCCTTTCTGCAGCCAGACCTCACTGCCTCACTCCCTGTGCCGACCTGGGCTTGGTCACCAGCAAGCAAGGACTCCTGAATGCTGAGAGAGTCACAGCAGGAGGCTCTGAAGCAAGGCCTCTTCTCCATGGGCAACAAAATTGTTCCTTCCCTGGATGCCCAAACAGAAATGATTCCCTAAGTGTTTGAGTACTCTGAGTCATACCTCGGTCCTAACATCTCTACAGGAGGAAGAGGAAGAAGAAAAATCACTAACTCTGCAGGGCAAGTTGATGAAGAAGGGTTTATAAGTTCAAGGACATTTACCTCCACCCAGACAATGTAAAGGCATGTGGCTCAGAGTGTATCAACCACATTCCCAGCGTGCAAACAGCGACAGGGCCGTGAAAACGTTGTTTTGAGGGTGACAATGAATTAAGCACATTTTTGGCACCTTAAAAAGCCTGTCCAGCTTGGATTTAACTGTAAATCCTGATACCCAACATTGTTCAAAATGAACAATAATGTTGGCTTTCTTTGTCAAACTGGGACTATACAGTAACAATACAACCAGCCAGAAAAGCTCAGATACTCTTTAAGTTATCCTGTGCTGCAGATAAACTTTATACTGCGTGCACACTTGGCAAGTGACATTTAACATGTGGGATGAACAATGCAGCAGCAAGTCATGACTTCTTCAATGCCCGAAAAGGAATGCAAATCCTGAAAATCCCATGGCCATTCCTCCCTGAAGGGTAACTTGTTTTCTAATGTCACAAAAATGTAATTGTTTCAAAATTCACGATAAGCTTGTTATTAAAATAGACTGTGCATTTAGCTGCTTGGCATCAGAATAATCTGAAATACCACGCCAGCTGTACCGCCAGAGTTAAAAGCGGTTTAGTCATATGATGAAGTATTCTGAAAGAATCTGGAGTAGCTAAGAATACAGCTGAATATATATTTTTAAATACTTCCATCTACTGTACTTTGGAACTAGGCTGATTTGAGGTTTTGGGTTATTTTTATGCCTTCCGTCTCTCTGCATGTGTTTCTGGAATTTGCCTCTCTGATACCCAAAGCTGGGTTTAAGTGCAAACATATTCTGAAGAAACATGAAAGATGACAAAACCCCACTTCTCAGTCAACAGCTTTTGTGCATAATGACTCCTCAGAATACAGCAATGTAATTTGAAAAACAAATACAGTAACATGATACAACAAAAATTGCCTTTTTTCTCCTATGGAAGAACTTTTTAATCTAAAGTTACTGAAAGGAAACATTTGCTTTCTTTCAGGGTATTTAAGAGGAATACCCATGTGATTCCACAATTACCATAATCTTACAGATGTTCAAGCTGCTCTATCCCTTGTACCACCCCTTCCTATTCATTCTTCCCTTTTGTCTTGCAGCCACCTGCCTTCAAATGCCAGTAAAATCTAGTATTTTATTTTGCCAGGTCATTTGCAGGTGGGTAAACCCTCTGATCTGGCACATCAGACAGTCACATAAACACTTGCTCTAGACTAAGGAACAGCAAGAAAAAATAAAATCAGAAGTTGAAAGGCAGAAGCATCTATTCAAGCAGCAGCCCAAATTGTGGAGTGACGCCCCACAAGTTGCCCTAAGGGGGGACAGTGAACTGCAGGGCTATGTTCAGTACAGTCACAAGCTTCTGCTTACATCCTCCTCACCCTTCTGGCATGAAATGATGCATCTCTCATCCTTCAGCCACCCCTTTGTTACAGTAAATACCTTCCTGTCTTTCCTGAACACCTGACCCAGCTGTCGTGAATATTCAAGTGTCAGGGTTGTATTAGAAGAGCAAATGAACACATGAAAAAGGTCTAACACTGAATTGGGAACTGTGGTTTTGGCTCTACTTTGCCATTTACAGATTCATTTGCAGTTTTACATTTCTACTCAGCTGTGCTTCATCAAACAAGTAATACTTGCTAATGTATAAATAACACTAAAGGTGTCAGACAACGTGAGATTTAAAGCCCAAGGAGTAATTAAGTTCTAATACTGCAATTTCTCTCCAGTCACTACTACTTTTCACTACCCTAAAGCTTTTTAGACAATTTATTTTACTCTCACCTCGACAGCTTTGCAAAGGATCGATACCCCTACAGCTTCAATTTCAAAACCAGTTCATTAAATGACCACGATGGCTGAACACCTTCCCAGGACCTTTCTTTTGCTGTAGTGTACAGAACAGCCAGTTGGACTTCAAAATGAAAGAAAAGTTAGAAAGTCAATAGAGGAGAAAGACTTCTGAAAAGCATCATTCCTTACTGTAGCCAGCAGCAAAACCCAGGGACGATCCTTGGGCAGACTGAGGGGAGGTCCAAAGATGGTAGGAAGTGACAATCAGACAAACGAGCTCCTCTAGCTTAACACAGTTGTTCACCAGAACTTTACTGCAACTGCAGAAACTGCAGTAACATGTTCTGGTGAAAATCTGGCCCTTTTGCTCAATGTTCAGTCACACCATTACATATAAAAATGTATTCCACTCCTGGTGGGTCTCTAACTCATGACTGATTCTAGGTTAACAACTGGTTGTCTAAGGGTAGCATCATGAGGAGGACAGGGCATGGAGAAACACCCACTAACAGCAGCTCTTCCTTTTTAATCACAAGGCTGCTGTAGACTTTGCAGACTCTGCAAGAGACAGCTCTGCTCTCACAGTGCCTGTCCATACGCTGTCCATGGATGCATTGACTGCTTAGCCCTTCTACCTTTCTGTCTACAAAAAGACATTCCCCCTAGCAGCTTAAAATTTGCAGTGGCCTTGGAGAGGCTGAGTTACTTTTGTCAGCTTTTGCTTTTGAGTCTGACTTTGCTTAAATCTCAGCTGAAGTGACTTTATACAAACAATCCCTTTCAGATGGTCTCTCCAGTTGTGGGAGAGATGCAAACCCATCAGATGCTCTAGAGGAACCTGCCCATCAAAGGCAGTTCCTGATCTGACCCTGATGGCTTTAATTGTTCTAACAGTGCTGCCAAAATCATGCTGTTCCTCTGATAAACACAACAGGCAAGAGTTGAAGATATTGTCCCCACTGCATTAAGTTGTACAGATTGAGAAGATGATGCCCAGAAGGCTGTGTGGGACAAAGAGCAGCGGGGTGATCTGTTGTAGGGAGCCACAGATGCCCACAGGCCTTGGGCCCGTTCCCTCCACACAGGCCTGTGCTGGGAGAGGGGGAGGGCAGGGTTGGAGGGAGCCCAGCCATTGTACTCGCACAAACATGAAGAAGATGAATACACAAGAACAAGTTCGATCCGAACAAAAGGGTATTCTTTTGTTTAATAGGAAAATAGGCTTACACAATCACACCATCTGCATCCCTCTAACCCTTCCTCCTTAACTAATTCAGGCAATAGCCACTATCAGACAAAGTTGACACTACCACAGCAGGATCAAGGATAACTCTCTGCTCCTAAAAAAGGGGCAGCTGGGGAGAGGACAGACGTTTTTGAAGTGACTCCATGGAAGACCAGGCTGGCTGCAAGAGTTCCTATCTTGCCAAGGAACCCAGAAGAGAATGAGTTCACTTCAAAGCTGTAACTGCAGGCAGAGCATCTTAAGATTCCAAGTTAAGTCAGCCACAAGACAAATCCAGGAAGCAATGCTTCATTAGGTCTGCACTTTCTGAAGTGACTTCTTTTAAAGAACAGAAATGAAGCAAACAGACTTTACATAACTTAAGATCAGATTTTGTAGGTGACATGGTATTTCCCAGATAAGGTGACAAACGAAGCCACATAGAGCTTTTAAGCACTAACAAAAAGGCAAACTAACTTCCTGTCAAGTGTTTTCTCAAAAAAAACTCGATATATTTTTTCAGCAACAGCAATGAATTTCAGCTGTCTGAACCACATGCCTCTGCAGAAGCCCATCTGTCAGGGGGGACAACGGCACAGATAAATGATGGAGAAAGTAACACGATAGAAACAAACCGCCTGAGGTCCAAGCAGCAAAATTGCTTCTCCTTACACAAATAAAAGCTTTCCCATTTTACAGAGCAGTGTTTTCCTTTGTGTTTGCTATTAATTTAGCAAATGGGACACTTGGCAATGCAGGAGAGGCAGGGAAAGGCCACAGGGGTTTAAGGAGTTAAAGATTTACCGCCAGTTACTTCCCCATATCAAGAGTCTGTGACTCCTCCTGAAGACACAAGGGACACCTTGCTGAGCACACAGGATGGGTCTCCAGCAGCAGAGGCCCTGTGGAATGCTATTTTCACTCTCCATCTTTCATTGTCTTAGAGCTGGATTAAGGGGAAAGGCTGCCTTTCCAAACAAACACTGTTTGACAGAGAAAAAGTATCCCAGGCTGTTCCAGTGTTAAAAATCAGAGAGGGTCTCCAACTACAAAAAGCCATCCTGAAAGAAGTTGCTACTCTGAGTAGCATTTACATCTCTTCAGTACTGACCTAAGAGTGTACATCCTACAAGAATTTCATGTGACAAGTGCCAACAATTCCACGTATTTTTGACCACAGGGAAGTACTTAAAAAAAAAAATCCACCCTCAACTTCCTAACAGAGGTATGGATAAACATAAATCAGCTTTGTGCCCACTGACAGGAGCCTTGCAACAGACTATGGTCTGTAAGCTCAAACACAAGGTCTGTATTTCTCAAAATACCTTCACACTGAAGTTACACAGAGAAGTCAGACTTTTTCAAGTGGCATTTTATTTGCAACTATTAATTACCAATCATATTTAATTCTTTAATGCAATGGAGGAAAAGGGGAAAAAGTTGAAAATACATAAAGCTGGAATTCATCTCATACCTCCAAAACCAACATAATTCATTTAATATTCCCATCATAATCAACATTGAGAAAGGGGGAGAAACCAATGCCTGCCTAAGACCAGCAAAAAACACTCAGCCATTCTTCTAATATTTTAGTACCTTTTTAAGACATTTACCTCCAACTCCACTGCAAAGGTTCTTAAGGCTAGTTCAGTCCCCTGGCACTCGTGGGAAGAGAAAGGTCACACAAGCACACTCAACCACCACCTTTCATTAGGTAGCAGATGCCTGTAGAGTCACCAGTAACTGCCAAAACGTTTATGTCAGGATTTTGATTAGCACAGTATAATGAAGGGTAGGAGACAAGGTAACAATATCATCAGGGTCATCTTGGAATTGTGGAGAAACACCAGTTATGAACACAGGTCCCCATTCCCAAAGGTATTGCATGGATTTAAAGACAACTTTTGTAAGAGACTACCGCTTCTAATACTGCAAAAACATTAGTCTCTATTCAGAAAGCCATTCAAAATAATCTGTGGCCACGTAGCAGTGGAACTGAGGGCATGTTCCTGCTGCAATGGCAAGCCAGAACCAGATGCAAAGACCTACAGCTTGGAAATAAAAAATTTGTTGGGTCAGCACACTGAAAACATGGAAGATGAGCCACACAGAGTTCCAGGCTACCACAATGCCCAGAAGTCAACTGTTTGCACTGCACCAATTACTAACAAGTGAGTTCTCTGGTCCCATCAACTTTCATCTCAGGCCAATTTTCTGTGTCCTTCAAATGCTGTAACTAGAACACAGCATACAGTGTTCTTGGACAAAGAACCCTGGCCATAACATCTTTTCTGCCACCGCTTTGGCCAGGCTCTACCATAGGTAGATCAGGTATACCAAGAGCTCACATTTCAGAGGATGGCATTTGGAGCTAACCTTGCACCACAAAACACAGCTCAGAAATAGCAGAAGACAAAGGGGAAAAAGGACATGCTCTTCTCTGTTGGGGAAGGATTTGCAGTGATCTAAGCAGGGGGAACTTTCAATACAAATAAAAATAAGGCAGCCAGCCTCCATTCAATTGCAATGTGCAGAAATCACCGATTCATAGTTTCTGCCCAGATCCAGCTTCAGAGAGGACAAAAACCCAGCCCTGTGAGTGCCCTTCATACATCATGTCATGCCTCTGCAAGACCCAGGAGCAACCACGGCTGCCTGCTTTACCTAGACAAAATATTACAGGAATTAATTCCTAAGGCAATGGGAAAATACCACATGGGAGAACTTCCAAGTCACAAATTCTCCTTTTTTTAAGCTAAGCTGCTTAATCAAGTTAATTGAAGGATTTAAGCAAGCGTCTGGAGAAGCACACATTCCCCAAGCAGTCTTTAGCCACTCCTGACCCTGTGTTACTTTGTCTGAGTGCAAGTTTCCCTGCTGGCACAGTACAATCTATTATCAGCCATTATGCTGATTACCATCCATTAGTTTTGCTAAGAATAGGCATGAAATTTAAACCTGCTTTTGTTATTTATTTACAAGCCATTCACATACTAGGTATGAAGCAACTATATAATGGCTCATGTTAACAATATAAGTGTAGCTGAAAATAATGAGTTGCACTTTAAGACCAACAGAAGTAATACTTCTCTTCACAAAAAATTGTTTACTCCATTTTTTGTTTGGTAAGACAAGCAGAACAGAAGCTTACTATCTTTAAAAATACAGCTGATTAATATACAGTGAAGGAATGGGTAAGAACCCATGAGAATGACAAATTTTAAGTATCAGTCCTGTAAATATAAAATTCAATTAAAATGTCATTCTAGAAAACACTGAGAACAGAGATGGGACTCTTACAAATGATTTTTCTTTCCTGCTATTAAGGCAGGGTGATTAAAGTGGAAGATAGGCCTCTTTATTTCAAAAGCTAATTATTACACGTAATAAAAATCTCTTCTTGCACCATAAGAGACCTAAACACAAGAACTGAATTCAACCAAGACCATCAACCCACACATCTTTGCTGTAATACAGTAACTGCTTGAGCCTTCCCCTACAATCATTATGTTGATACAATAGGCTATCAGGCTCAGCTTTGATTTCAACGTACCACATTTCTTACCACCTCGGAAACCAAAGAGAACAGCTGTGGAAGCAGAAACCACTACATGCAAATGCTCTGATCAAAAAAAAACTACAGGCAGAAAATCCATCGTGAAGACCTCTTCTGCAGGAGCTCTGTGCTAAAAGCTGTATTAAAGATGTCAGTTATGCCATGGTGTAAGGACATCCAGAGGAAGTTTTTCCTCAAGGGGTGTGACAAGCTGCCTGCTCTGCGCAGTGTAAATGCCTGAACGAGTTAAGCGCTCAAGCTGCCTCCACTGCCAGCCCTGCTCTAGAGGAATTGAGCTGCTTGCTACACTCACTACTATGCTTCCTGCATTGCTAATTCAGACATCTAAATTTAGATGCCAAATTTAGGCAGTGTTTTTCCCCACTCTTTCCAACACCCAAAATGAAAAGACAAATATTTCTGCATGAATTCACTATCTTCATCTTTTTGGAGAGGCAAACAGGATGTCAGGCCTCCACGCACCAGAACTGCATTACACCAGCAACCAATCTCAGCAACCTCTAGCTACAAAGAGAACCAAGTCACCCCCCTCATCTCCCGAATAATTGCACACCAGGCAGCGTTCACCAATAAGTCAGACTTCTGCCCAACCTCAGGCACAGCTTCCTCCACATCCAAACTATTTTACCACAGGGAAAACATCTAAAACCAAAGTGAGTAAAGCGTTGGCTCCTGCTCTCTTTGGAGGATCGGGATGGAGTAGAGCAGTAAAAGCCAGCTCTACTCCATCCACCATCTGTGTGGTCAGTCTCACATCCCTGGAGTGTTGAAGCACTTCAGCTTGAATTTCCCTTTGGTATCTTCTTTGAGCAGCCAAACTGAGATGGCCTGGCACATACAGATTTTCTTCTTCTCTTGCACTCTAATTCAACACTGCTAGCAAGAAGCACCCAGGTATAAAAATAAACTGATGATTCTTGTTATAGGGTTAAGAGTAGGAAATGCAAGCCTGTTATCAATGCTGTAAGTAGGTCACAAAAGAGGGGGGGGGGGAAGGGGGGGGGAAAAGAGACCCTAAAATGAAGGACCACTGTTGTATCTCCAGACATGAGATCAAGACAGCAGCCTCACGCACTTCCTCCCATTCCAGTGCAGCTTATTGAGGCAAGGGAAGGTGCGTTACCACATCAGCACTGCCTTCTCACAGGGGTTTGAGCACCACAGAAGTATCCTGCAGCAACTCCAAGTTTCATCTGTGTACCCTGCATATGAAGGCTATTTTCACTCCCTGTGTCATTATTAAATAATGACAAATACTTAAGCTTAGTCCCTTTGACAAAGTGACCACCGTTTGTCCATGTGCACGTCCAAGAACTGCCGGGTATTCCCCTCCTCCCGCTACACCCACACCTGGGTACACAGCTACCAGGAGAGGGACCGCAGGCGAGCCGCTCTTCCCCCCTCTCCACCCACACCTTTCGCTGCACAGGCCGTTAACGTGAACGCGGAGAAACCTAAGTATGTACTCCCGGTCTCATGCTCAGGCTTGTGTTATGTATCCTGTTATATTTAAACCTCAAAAGGATATGATACATGTTGTAACAAATCCTTCCTGAGCACATTCTCACATCTCTGGTAGATGACGACTGCACTTACAACACCGCATCTTAGTCTAAACAAGCCATCAATGAACTACCCCTAAGATACTCTAGACTACTGGAAACAGTTACATCAGCGCTGACCAAAGTACAAAGGAGCTTCTTTATGTTAGTTTTTCATCATTTTAAATCACCAGCAGCCTCAATGCACTATTTGTCTTTGAATGCCAGAGGTGATGGAAACACACCCTTTTTATCTTGCAGCATCAAAACGAAGGAGTGTATAAATATTTAGCAAATGATCAGTGCGCTCCGCATCAGAAGGGAGCATGTCACAGTATTACCCAGGCGTTACCGGCACCAGAGACCAACGGGACTGACACACAGGGACAGTCTCAGTGGCTGGCACAAGCTGGGTGTTACCCGCAGCAACACAGCCAAAACGAGGTTGGGATGGAAACGTTTGCTGTCTTTTACACGCTTTGATGTGTCATTATCTCTAGTTCAAACAACTTCTGTCATCTCTGACATGCTTGACAACGAAGAAAATCGTCTCTTGGGCTTCCTCTTGCTGCATAGAGCAAGAGAACATAATGCACCTAAACCTCCTCGCAGGGTCATCTCCCAAAGTAACCACCCAGCCGCTGTGCTCCGCAGACAGGGACTTGCCTAAAGTGTGGGATGGGACCAGCAACTCTGAATTTAATTTATAAGCCCTCTCAGGTTTCACACATGCCCAAGGGCACACGCCTGCTTCTTTCCTTTGCAAAGGATAATGTAATGACCCTGCTCGAATGAACAAGCTGGAGCTCCACAGCGTCCACAGGGCCTTGAAAGAGTTCAGCATGGGCTATCACACACTGAGGTCCCCAACTGAAGTCTAAGTAGACCAGTGACAAACCACGGCAAGCAGATACTCAATTCCCCATACAATTATGTTGCACACATCTGAAAACATTCCTACAAATTAATCTTTTTACAGGTTAAATAAGGATAAACTTTGAAGATAACCAAATAAGTGCAGTTAAATTTTAATAGGGTTTTTTTTCCCCACCTCCTTAAGTGTTTCTTTCAGCTAGAAAAGCAAATATTACAACACAAGCAATGCCATAAAGACAGTATTTACATTTTAACTCTTATATCACCCAATTAACTAGGCTGGTATCATTTTTAACTTGAGCCAACAATTCACATTAATTAAAATACAGGGTACACTGCAAAATCGCACGAAGTGACATCACTGAGCAAGGTATACTAGTAGGAACAGATTCATATTTGAACTTCATTTTAAAGCTGCTATTCACTTCAAAACACTACAGTGATCCCGCTGCCAAAAGCGCATGACAACCTCTGGAGAGGAACACAGCAGAATTTAATCTGGAAACAGAGTCTAAAATATTTAACTTGGAAAACAAAGTTTCAGAAGTACCAGTCCTGGCCCCCAAATTGTTCTGTACGTCCTTGAAGTAATTCTCAAAGGAAGCCTTTGTAATTTAGCCAGTAACTTATGAAATAGTTAAAGCTCAGAATTCCCTTTACCCAACAATTAATCCAATTATTTCCTTGGCTACACACAGGACTGTCACAGCATTTTCTCACCTGAGAAGTAACACAGTTGACATGGCCAAAAATCCGCATTGTGTGACCTCTCAAAAACAGCTCAATTATGAGCTAAGTTCAAAATTTTGGGGGATATGTCAGTGCTCAAAGATAACACCAGCCAACTTTCTTCCAAGTCACTTCTGGCCCTCCCTAGCAAAACTATTTTTTCATAATACTGTAAAAAAAAGAAAAAATAAACTCACAGATCACGACCATGCTTCCAATCACCACTTTGGGATTTCTGTGGACAGCACTTTCTCAGTACAAAGTGTACCACTGATGTAAATGCTTTGTGCACCAAGGCTTTCTTATGATCTCTGATATCTAATGAAAAACTTGCCCTCCACTGGAGCAAGTGTATTTCCACATAAACTGAAGAAAAAAATGGAGGAGAAGCAGTAAAAATTAAGCAACAATTGCCTACCAAAATGTTTTGGCAGTTTTGGAAGACCTTGTTCCAGGCCCAAAGCTATAGAAGCAATTCACACCCCCTTGAAAGAGCGGTTCTAAGCAAGCCATGTTTAAATATTCAAGAAACTACATTTAACAAAGGCTACTGAAATTAAAAGGATATGGAAAGAGCTCAGGAATGGAATTGCTCAGACTACTGTCTTCAGCAGTCTAACCAGGAGAAAAGCTGACAGTGGGAGGTAGCTGCCAGTGGTAGGTGGGGATGTTTTGGAAGACAAGAACTATTGCAGTTCAGACCCTGGTGAGGCTCCAGGGCATGGACCTGCTTCTGCAAGAAGGAAATCCTTCTTCTGAGGAGACTGCAAACACAGGCAACCTCTTCTCTCTCAAAAGCCCTCTGTGAGGTTGTCTTTGGGAATTAACAGCGAAGTCTAACCAAAGACAAGGGCACGCCAGGCTTTGGCCATAGGGTAAAACAAGAAAGGCAGTATTAGAACTAGCTTTTGGAAATGCACCCCTTGAGTTGAGTTTGCTTTCTTGACTTAATGAGTCTGCTGCACAGCCCAGAGAATTAGTTTGCAATCAGCTCAAAGATGGATTTCGTACACTGCCGCGCCTCGCGCCGCACACCAGAGAGCACTTGTCATTTCAGCCTCTGACAAATCTTCAAAGATAAAGTTGCTAAGTCACCTGTGCTCTGCAGTGCAACACAATAAAACCTGTCATCTGACACCAGTTGTGAGCATGATTAATCAGTGATGTTCAACCCAAAGATGCACAGAACAAGCAGAGAGATGCGGAAAAATTAAGCAAAGTACAGCTCAGCATTGGTCTTAAGTTCAAGTGACTCCAGTACTAACAGATTTAGGTAAAAGCTGAGCACCCACATTTAGCCTAGGTACTTTACTTCTAATGAAGTAAGAAAAAACAGATAGCTTCCCTTTTTGTTTTTCCTTTTCTGCTGTGGACAAAACACAAATTGCATTATATTTCTGCATTTCAATCCCTACAGACATTAGGAGCTGCACATTGGCCTCTGAGGCAAAGACAACATTCCTTCAAAAAAAAAAAAAAGACAAACACACACCCCAAATCTAAATACATATGTGCATATCTAATATGCCAGTATCTGCCACTGCTCCATTTTCAGTCCAAAACGTACCAACGGAAGGAAAGAAGCAAGCTCTATCCAACACTCCTGATGGGCTGGCCCAGTCTGTAATAGAGCAGAGGAAGCTAAAGTACTGCCACTAGCTTTTAATCAAATATTGCCAAATTGCAACTGCAGTTCCCAGATCAAAGTCGGTCAACCCCTGAGCATCGTTTTCTCCTACACAACACTGCTCCCGAAACATAAGCCATGTTTCTCTTGCTCTCCTCTTCGATGCACCATGTTGCCACCAAGGCTACCTACCAGGGCACTGACAGCTTCCCACACACAAATAAAACCCAAACCCCAATTTTACCACTACACCATCTAAAGCTCTGTGGGCTACAAAGCAGTGCAAGCAGCTGAGGCAAGGCAAAGGTGTTTCCTGACATCACCTTAAAGCAGGATTTAGATAGCACCCAGCATTTCAAATACTTTTACCTGAAGGGAGCACAATTCTCAAGCAATAGCGATTCTGTTACACTGTTCAACCTACTTTCTCAACACTAAAGGACAACAGTTGATTGTTCGTTATTAGCAACCTCTTCATTTGCCCTTCTGGGGTGATGCAGTTTAGTGTATTTGTAGGGTACGGTCTGTCAGCCGTGTTAGTGTGTTAGATACACACACCCCTTTTCAAAGCAGAAAAGCAAATAAGCAAAACATCCCAACCAATCAGCCCTCACAAGCAACCTGAGCATAAGTTGAGTAAAAGTAAAGAAGTCTGAAGACCTAAACTCCTCTCCCATGAATCGTGTGATGCATTAACATCTTACCCTGCATCAGCTAACAGTTCTCAGTCGCCTAAACTGCATGTCAACAAGACAGCTTTTAAGGCATCCCTGAAGGATGTGTGCACTGCTCAGAGTGACACAGATTCACCAGCACCTACACAATCCCATGAGAGATACACATGGGCGAGGTAGCTATCTGGTCTGGCAAGTTTCAATCCACAGCACATGTTTACTTTCAAACAGTTAAATCCTACAACAGTAGCTTCCAGACTTATTAGCAAATGTTTAGCTACACCTAGCAATCTTACATTGAGTTTTGACTTAAATAAAAAAAAAATCAGTTAGCTATTCAATGGGCAGTCTTAATCATTGCCTTCAACACAGAAAATGCTTTAATAAATACTTTAAGACCTTGGGACAACATATGTGCTGTATATCTCTGTTAGCGTTGGGGTGCGTACTGCATTACGCCACTCAGCAAGCCTACACTACAGTAGCTGCAGCCATTGAAACAGCATTTTGCCAGCACTGAGCCCTTCACTGCTCAAGTCATGAGCCCAGGCTTGCTTCTTGGATGGTGTCAGGACTGCAGGCACTCCCCTGACACCAGCCTCAGCTCCTCGCTGCCATCAGTCTTGCCTTGGCCTCAAGCCAGGATTTATTAAGTCCAGCAACATTTACATCAAACCTCTATCTTTGGAAACCTCCTAAAACGAACACATATCTCTATTTCCTTTATGCAAGTATTCTATTAGAGAAGAATGCATTTATCCTCACTAACCGAGAGAGGAAGTGGCAGTGAGTATCAAGGCCACTCTGCATTACCATTACTCAAGCTGGGATTTACCGTGCCTGGAAGCACTCCGAAAGCATCAAATTTGCACTGAAGTGACACTGCCCCAGCACAAAAAGAATCGAGTGAAAGATGTCAGCGCAGCAGTAGTGAGTAGCCAAGTGGGCTAAAGAGAGGAGACAGCCAAGATGCAGCTTACAGAACTTGAATCCAGTAAGGGCATCCCCCCTCTTCTTGGCCAAGAATTATGGGGATGGGACAGCTGGGTATCTAACATGGTGCTGTTAATCACTCTAGCCAACTATTTTTAACAATTAGCAGCTAAGAAAATAATGTTCTACTTCCTTCCTTGATTACTGTCACTATGCCTCAAATGCTTAGGCTCCTTAAAGGAAAATTCTCCAGCTGCCAAATTAAGAGAAGTCAACTCAAAGTAACCATCAGAGTCCACCATGCAACATGGCATCAGGTTCCACTGAGAAAATTATTCTCCTTCCTCATAAAAGGATGGCAGCAACCTATACACTGAAAAAAGGGACAAACAGCGATTGTGAAGGAAAATCAGGCAAAAATAGCTTACTTGATTTTTCTTGGTACATGGAAAAACCATTTCAGAAGTTCACACAGCAATAACGAAGCCCAACAAGTTAATGAGCTGCTGCTCATGGGATCGCAGGAGAGAAGGCCCATCATTCAGACCCCTGTGCTGCACAAACACGAGTCAATTTGGTCAAAGCAAAAATGCAAGTTCCGGCTCTTTCGAAAGGCAGAATACTCGATTCATGCCTCTCTAAAGGTTGTGATTTCATGCAAAAAATAATCTCACAACTCTAAGAAGCTCCTTGCAGAAAGGTGGCACTGCTTTACTCCTGCCGAGCCCCAGAGCCTGTTGAACAGGAAGCCTGGCGGTTCTCAAGCTGGCCGAAGGGACACGTGCAAAGGATGGTCGGGTGCGAGCACAGGGCTCTCCAGCCATCCAGCGCCAGCACGTACTTCCAGAGCAACACCCACAGGAGGGCCTCAGCACGCGTGAGCTGTTAAGTTTTATCATCCTTGTGACGCAGGGAAGTACCGGGCTTCCCTTCAGCACTGGCAGGGACACAGAGGCACAGGATGGTCATCCAAGGACATCCAGAGTCAGCTGCAAGACACTGAGGCATATTAGCTACCAAGAAAACCAGTTTTCCATTACCAAGGCCAGTTATAAAACTTCTCCTTGTTGTGAAGGGAACAGACAGTATCTGGCATTACTCTGTCAGCAGCACCAAATAACCTACCAGCAATGTGATATTTATGCCCCGACGGGCTGTTTTAGTTACAGAAACAGCATTAAAAATGTAACATCCTTTGAGGTACACTAAGCGAGCCAGGCCAGTTTCAGCCACAAGCACCGAGAGTAACTCTGGGGCTGGTTTTTCCCCAGAGGACAAGCTCTTTCGTACGTGGAAACATCTTACAAGGGGCCGCTTCTGTCACCGAAGGCAAACAGAGCACCGCGAAAATACCAGTTACGGCTTAAGGACCGGAGGGCTGCAGCCAACATCAGACCAGCGACTGAAGCGGTAGCTGCCGCCTCTCCGTAGGCTTTCCCCCCTACAGCCCCAAGCCCTGAGTACCAGAGAGATCATACTGATGCGCTGCCAGCACGGACACCACCACATCGACACCCCCGGCCGCCCGAAGCTCCTCCGGAGGAAGGAGGGGGCCTGGGCGTGCAGCGCTCTGCCCCCAGCCCCCGGGCCTGCTGCAAGCACCGCGACCTACCGCCGGCAGCAGCCCAACCGGGAGCTCTCACAAGTAACGAGAGGGCAGCTCCACTCAAACCTCTCTTTGTTGAGACCCAAGTCTCGCACATAAACTCGGGCTTGCGATGACAAAGGTTAGGCTCGCCTCTCACCCGCGCTGAGAGGAGAGTTCGGCATTTCTGGCCCGCCTGAACAGCCAGGGCTGGCTTTCGCTGCCGGAAAAAGCGCCGAGTTACCACCACTCTCAAGTACGAGCTTGTGGCAATCGTCAGGCGAGAGGCTTCGCTTTCACCAGCGTGGAGTCAGACAAACCGAGTTTAGCTACCTAACACCTAAAAATAATTCTTCTTTACAGCTCCGAATGCTACTTTCTATTGTAAAGCACCGCACTGTTAAACAGAAAACGTTTCAGAAGTGCACTTCTTTAAACACCAGCTTAAAAACCAGCGCTGTTTAAAACAACCCACCCAAGACACTCGCCTCCACATATCGTACAAGGACACACAGAATTCCCACCACGAGAAGAAACCAGGAACGCCGCAAACTCACCATAAACCCCCGCCAAAGCACCTCTATGGGTCCGTTACACGAGCAGGACGAGAGTCCGCAGGGAGAGACGCGAAGCACAAGTAAACAAACTCCGAAGCCCAGCCGCCGCGACTGGCGGGGCAGGAGTGCCCCCTCCACACGGCGCTCTCCGCGGGAGGGAGACTGAGCCCAGCCGCCGACTTCCAGCAACTGCCGCCGCGCCAGGGCGAGCCGCTGCCCCGGGGAGGCGGGGGTGAGGGGGAGCCGGGAGGCGCCGAGGCCCGGCACTGAGGCGGGCGCCGCACCCGAGGGGCTGCGGGAGACTCCGGGCGGCACGGCACAACCCCGCACGGCTCTCCTCCGCTCGGCTGGGCCGGGCCGGGCCGCCCGGGAGNGGTGTTTGCAATGTGGAGTTAAGGCGCGACATCTTAATATTGACATTCAATTCTTTGACCCCACTGGTGTTGAAAACTGGGGCTGTTAGGACGATGCTTGCTTGCAGAGGTGTTACAGTCACTATGTGCCGGGACAAGGTTCCTGATCCAGGACAAGCTTGCTTGTTTTCTGGAGTAGCAGTCACATGCTGAAAAGCTGTGCTCTCATATCATGACATTTTAAATCAGACATATATATGGGTTTGCTTTTTTTGTCTGCTTTGATTCAGCTGTTTCTGATTGTCCTGGCTTTGACTGGGATGTTAATGGCTGGGAAGCAGCAGGGAAATGCCAAAAAACCCTGCTGGGAGGGGGGACACACACAGCTGGAGCTGGGCAGCGGGCAGAGGTTGCACGGGGGCTCAAACACAAGCGAAGCACAAATGTTCTAGGGGAGTAAGGGGGGGTTTGCATCATTTGGTCTCTAAGCCACATACAAGCAGGTGAAGCTCTAATCATACTTCTGATGCCAAACCAAAACACACTTCTAGGTAAGCTTCCAGTCTCTGTGCTGGTGAGTTTTCTTTCTAGTAGCAGGTACAGTGCTGTGGTTTGGATTCAGTCTGAGAATGATGTTGGGAACACACGATGGCTTTAGTTGTTGCTGGGTAGTTGTTGTGTCTACACTAATCCAGGGACTTCTCCGCTCCTCGTGCCTGGCCAGGGGCACGAGAAGCTGGGAGAGCAGAGCCAGGACAGCTGCCCCAGCCTGGCCAAAGGGATGTTCCCCTCCGTATCACTGGGGAGGTGATCTGGGGGGAGAGTTTGCTGCTCAGGAACAGACGGGGCATGGGTTGTTTGGGGTTTTTTGCCTTTCACACGTGAGCAATTGCATTTGTGCACCACTTGTTCTACTGTTGTTATTACTATTATTATTCTCTTTCTTTGTTATCCTATCTCAACCCATGAGGTTTTTCCACCCGTTGAAGGGAAGGTGTCAGGGAGCAGCTGCATGGTGCTCAGGTACGGGCAGGCATTAAATCCCCACATGCTTCTACAAGGCTACAGACAAGGCAAGTCCTGTCAAACCACTGCAGGTTATAAGATAGTCAAAAGGCAAAATCAGAAAATACCAACCTGAAAATTAACGTTTTCTAATCCTAATAACCTCTGTTTCTAAATGCCCCATCCCAGGAGCACCAACATAGGTTTACACAGATGCTGTGTTTTCCCTCTCCCACACAGTGCCTGGGTCAGAGCTCAGGACAAGAAATGGCAGATGCTGCTTCTCCTCACACTGTCTGTGCACTTCCTACCTCAAAACTAGATTAACCTTTCTCAGACTTTTGAGCAGTCTGTAAAGGTGACATGACATAAAATAACTGGCTCTTGCAGGACAAGACAAGAAAACTTTAAAAAGTGAAGGACTTAAATTAGGAAGTATTTTTCCTTAAATGCTGTTGTTCTACCTATGCTTTATACTTCTGGGGACACAGAGGGCAAGATTTTTCCACCCTGGTCTTTCATGGTGATATTAATTTCTACATTATTTCTTTTACTAAAATCTTCAGACAGGCTTGTAGCAAAGAACTAAGACAGACAAGAGAAATACCCATGCCTAGATCATAAAAAAAACCTGAGAGGAAATTCTGCAAATTCTTTGCGAGTCTTCAGTCAAGAACTCCTCAGTACAAGCTGCAGGGAAACTGGCTGTGTGTTTCACATGTGTCGTGTGGGCAGAAAAAGTGTCAAATAACAGCAGTGACCCTTCTGTGGGGACCTAGAGGTGCCTCCAGGACATGGGTGCTCCAGAACCCCACGGAAATATTTTAGGAAGAGCACTAAACTGGAGTTCCTCTCAACGCCCTGTGTGCACACCTGTCCCCCCCAGCCTCTGGGATAACCGGTAGCCGTAAATAGAAAACAAAGGATGAGTGGGAGTTTGCTATATGCCTCACAGTTCTTTAAGCCTAGAAAAGGCTTTCTATTGCTTCCTATTCCCTCTGGCGGGCTTTGTCTGCTTTATATAGACACATGTGGAAGTCCTGAAATGAGTAGTCGCTATGCTCTTTACTAGCAGACAAGCTACTGAATTTAAAGCCTTCTCTTGGATGCCCAACTACTATCTGTTCCACAACATTCATTTTGGAAAGGAGCCCTTGAACAGAGTGGGGCAAGCCTGTGCCCTGAAGGATCTTTTGCTTTCTTTTCCTCAGTTTTTAGCAGGCTTACTTCTCCTACACGCTTCCCCAAAGCAGCAGTGCCTCCTAACACTTCTTTTGGCAGTGAGCACTGTTTCCTAGTGTAAGATGGGATGTGGTCCTTCGAGCACCCGTGCCAAGCCTGATGCAAAAAGCAAACTTGGACAGACTTACTTCACAGTTTGTAATACTAGTTCTACAAAAGAAGATTAAAGAAATCACATTAGAAGTCAACTTTTGTATCTTTCCAGCCAGCTTTAGATACATAGGTCTGAAAATTGAACAATGCAGAGATCAATCAGGCAGCACAGAGTTTTGGAAACACACTTCATGTGCAAATGTGGAAACACTTGAGGGTGTAGGAAGTGTCACTTTGATTAATGAGGGCTAGAACATGCTACTTGTATATAGATGAGAATGTATATACATCTCTCCATAGGGCTTACTAACAGAACACGAAGCAATCACATTTTAAAATATTAACACCATTTTAAACCAGACTTGGAGCATGGTCCAGGTACAGCTGGTTCTTTGGAGCTGAACTCACACAACAGCTGCGGAGGTGAGTAAGAGGCACACATTTGTGTACCATTATGAAGCTCTCAGGATAGCCTTTGTGACGCAGAATGAACTATTTGGTAGAGTTCTGCAAGCCGCGTGCCCAGGACAGAACCCAGGCTGTGTCATAAGCACCGTGTGTTACTCTGCTTCCCCACCTCTTCCACTGGCTTGATTTACTTCACAAAATACAAATCACAGAAAGGTGAAAGAATAATAGGTATTTCTCTACATGACTGGGAAACGCTACTTTTCGGTGGGGAGGGGGCAGGTGAGAAATCTTCTGCCTCTCCTATCTGCTTGGAATTGCTGGGCAGACAGTTGAGAGTAAAAGCTGCCCAATGCTACCTGTGACAGAGCAGGGGCAGTTAAAAAAGGAGATCAGGAAAAGGAAAGTTGATTTACATCAAGAGAGGAAAGGCAAGAACCTGCCTTCTGCTTGTATCATGCATGAGAATCGTAGTTTGAAGCTGTGTATTGGCAAACAGACCAAAAATAATTTGTTCTTCCCGTACCACATAGTGAACCTTCATCCAACCTCAACTCTGCTCAGAAACAATTGGGAAACATTTGCTACACACATACAGCAAGGACTGAGCCCCGACTCTGCAATCCATCTAAATAACAAATCAATTGCTACTGGTTTATCCAATTGGTTTCTGGGTATTGGTGTCCTCAGCGTGTTGACACATGCTCTGGTTTTTAGGTGCAGGCTGAGTTGCCTCACTGCACCCCGCAGCCACCCAGCTTGCCAGTCAGAGCTGCTTCACAGCACAGGCACCAGGAGCTCGCAGCAGAAGACCATTTAGGTGCTGCTTTAATACCCCATGTACCTACATCCCTGGAATTGCTCCTGTTTGGGTTTTGAGCAAGCTCTGGATAAGGGCAGGGAGTTGAGTGAGGCCACAGACAAAGGGTTATCAGCAGAATGGACAATGTAGACAAAGCCCACCTTGGAGTCCACAAGACAGCACAGATGCACAACTGACTTTTAAGGATCTTTAAGAACTATGTTCATATTTTCCATGTAAGGTGCTTAAGCAACACATATTATTTCTAGCAGCCCTCTTGGGTACGGCAATACTACAATCCCCATTCTTCCAGATGAACCAAAGTTGAGAATTATGATGAAAAATCTTTGTTTTCACACACTGTAGACATCTCCATGACAAGACATCACCTCAGCTGTAGTTATCTGAAGTTCAGAAAATTCCTATGCAAGATGTTTAAACCTTAAGAGGACTCCAGCCCCAAAGCTGCTTCCATGAACACCGGGCATTTGTGTCGAAGGATCCAGAGAAATGCAGAAGCACACACCTTCCTCGAAGCATTCCAAGCACTACCTGGGGACAGAGCTTCCCTACATGGCTGCTTTCATTCTGCCCTGGCCTGGTACTTGTAGCAGTGAACTCAGACTTTGCCACTGCTGCTTGGAGTCTACCAAAACAACTAGCCATGAAGCCTGGATACGTGCATCTCTTAATTAATTGCCAAATTGCTAATGAGACCTGCTGCCGTAGGCCACTGGGCAGAAGGTAAAATTTACCTTCTTAGAGAACATCCCCCTTCAGCCACAGCAAGGAAAACCCACCAAGGTTAGGAAACCAGCACTTGCATAAATGTTTCTACAGTTCAAAGGTTTTAAACAGAGGATAAAGGTTCCGCACAGCCCGTTGGAGAAGTAAGGATGACATTCAGAGATACTGAACAAGGCAGATGTAGCTTGTTTCAAAATGTCAAAAGCCTGCCTAACAAAAAGCAGAGCTCCCCACGCTCCCAAGCGTGTTTCCAAAGCTTACTATGTACTTCATGTCCTATAACATAGTCAAGTCTCTTCCCCAAACACATCGGGCAAGGGAAAAAGATACTCAGACAATACACACACCATACTTTCAGGTAAGAAGAAAGCAGCTTACAAACTCTTTTGTTTTGCTTGTGTATTATCTTCACAGCTCACGGTCTCAAGGACTCTCTGAAGTAACCACTCTGTGGAGCTGGTATTCAAGTCTTTCCTTTGTGCAAAATTTACTTGAACATAGATAGCCCAAAGTTTCCACCAACACAGAAACAAGACAGTCCAAGGATTTTAGGGAATGGTTTTTTTCTTAAACACTGTAATGACTGCTTGGTCTGTGCCACAGTAAACAAGATAGGGACATCTCAGAGGACACAACAAAATTAATTGACAAATGACGGCAAGTTATTATGGTACTGAAAACAATCCAAACCTCCTTCTACTGACGTATTTTGGGTTCTGCACAACATAAAGAGCAAATTCCAGTGGCTAAATTCCCACACAGAAACCTCTGTCTGAGAGAGATCTCTAAAGAGGTAGTTCCTGTTTGGGGAGCCCAGAGAGCCCATACCTCCACTGACTGCTGCTGTCCAATAAAGGAGCATTTTCTTAGAACACGCTTTCAAACTACATTAGACCCTTTCAAGTCATTACAATGGAACAAACCCCACCAGAACCTGACTGGCAGCAAGTTCACATCACAGGACTCCAGCATTGTGGTCTCCGCTTTGAAATCTAGTAATGCTGGTAATCACATTTTGCACAAGCTTTAATTTTCAAGTACTACCTAGCACTGCCCAGAGTACATTACAGCAATCAAATGCAACTACAGGAAGGTCCATTCAGGAGAGAAGTCAAATGCAAACCTTCCAGTCGGAACAGACGGATATAGAGCCTGGCACGGTGGACGTCACTGGAACACCTCAAAGCCAGTCAGTATGCAAGGCTGCTCTGCTGACACTGCAGTACATAGTGTGCTGGCTTTGCAAAACGACAGTGACACTGATAAGTTTGGGGTGCAAGTGGATCCTCATTAGCTTACTTAAGAGTCCTCAATGCATCAATATCATCTGGGCTTGGTTTAGGCTGCATCATGACTGATACAACCCCCTGGATTAGTCACCTTGTGTTCCCAGTGTTATGTCAGCTACTATGCACGTGAAGGAAACTCATTTATCTAACTCAGATTCAAATATCTAACTCAGATATTACTGGTGCTTTTGATAATATTGGTCCTTGTCCAGTGAGCCAGTCAAGAAGGATAACAGGTCTTTACGACCTCCTACAAGAAATGTTTTGCCTTTATAGTTGGCAAGAAATGACTGACTTGCCTGCCTTTTAATATGACTACAACATCCCAAAGTACTTGCAGAAAGCCACAAGATGCATACTTTGGATCACAGGCTACTTGAGCATGCAAAACCGTAGCACATTAGATATTCTTTCAATTCCTGTCATGAGGAACTGCTGTGGATAGCTCTGTCACCCAGATTTCCCCACGATGTATTTCTAGAAAGGTAAGTAATAATATATCACTCATACACAATTGTCAGTATTTTTTAAACCGAAACAGGCTGAGTTTTCTTTCAAAACTGCTTTCCTAAACTACTTGGTGGATAATTTCCACAAGATTTCAAAATGTAACTACCAAACAAATGAAGAGGTAGGTCCAAAAAAGATCCTTTGCTTTGAAAAGGCAGAATTTGCTCTGTATTCTGCCTTGCTTCTGGAAGAAAAATCCTGCCTCTTCCAAACTCACAGAGACTGCATCAAAGGTGGTTTTATTCACATCCTCCCTATAAAGATATACTACTGCTGTTACCCAGCATGTTCCAGGCATTTACCTTTGTATAATAGGGTGTTTTTTAAAAATATATACATGTAGAAATATTCCAGGAATATTAGATATATCAGAGAGTTTTACTGTTTCATAATCTTACCTTCTATGTTTAAAAAAAATCCAGTGCTAGTTACTACTTCTAAATGTATAATAACCCTATTTAGTTGTTAAAAAACATGTTTTAGCAACGTGCCTCAGAGAGCTTAAAAAAAACCCCAAACAAATAAAAAACATTAGTACATTTTTCATCATGTTAAAACCCAACCAACCAAGAAAGAAACAGCCAAACCCCACACAAATAACTTTGTTTTCCCAGCCCTGGGATACTTACTCAAAGATACCACTTAATCCTGATTAATATCCGCGTGGACTCTTTTTTGCTCTGAGTGATAACCAACACCTGAAACTCCAGGAAACTCCATCTGAACCTCTCAGATATGTCACATTTTTCTGTTCCCTGATTTGAAGGGCAGAGGGGAGGGGAGGGAGCCTCAAAGGCTTTCAGTTATTGCCAGTGCAAACTTCTGGGAATACTCTAGCAACTGTAAAGTCGTCTTCTTGAAAGCATTTTGTTTCAGCAAAATTAAACCACACAGTATTCCAGGTGTCAAACATGGGCTGTGTGAACTCAGAACTTACAAAACAGTCTGTGTTAGCGGTTCAGCTGCAATAATCTAGACAGCAGTATTTAACAGATATTCTACTAATTCTACTGTGTTTTCTGGGCTTTCTTCAACTTCTGCCACGCTTGTTTCTTCAGCAAAGCCAGTAAGCAGTTGTAATTTATTCAGCTTGCCCCCCACCCCCTTTGGGATTTACACTGATACATATCTTCAGCAATTTTCCCCAGGAGAACTTCTGTTTCTTCAACTTGAAAACATCCATTCACATCAAAAGCAAAGTCAGTACAGTTTATTATCCATTAGACAATTTGAATATGATTCTTCTGCTGAAGGCTGTGACTGCAGGCAACCATCTGGGGTCCGGACACACAAAAGGCTGTTCATAAGGGTGTGAGCACAAAAGCACCATGGGGATATGGAAGTGTGTACGGTACAAAGGCACCCGATTGTCTTTGGTTTTCTGGGGGTTTTTTGAGGGTGCCATAAGCATCTAATCAGAGAATTAAGCATCAGGGAGGCAGTCCTCAGATGGCAGACGTCAGCTCCAGCAAGGACAGATGGTGAACAAAGGTGAAAAGCACACAATACATATGGGCCACAAGGAAGCATTCCACTCCTCAGTTAAACTGTGTTACAACCCTCCCGATGGCCTGTGCTGTGAACTGAAAATGTATCGTTTTCTTTCTGGGACTGTCACACCTACAGGGACACTTCCCAGCAACCTACAGTACATGCAGACTGTAATATTTCCTCTGCAATATTACCTGCCCTACCTGGGATGACACACAGGGCTCACAAGAGCGACACAATCTCTCAGCAGGAAAACAGTGAGGACTGTAGGAGACCTACTGGCCTGGCATGATTGCTTACCAAGGGGAACACAGCTCACTACTGTCTTTTAGAATAGAAACTCACAGTCTACACCTCATCAGTTAACTAATTTTAAAAAGATGCACCTGAAAAACATTATTCGCTTATTTTTAAACCTTTTATTTAAAAACAGGATTCAAAAAATAACAAGTTGCCCTCCAACAGAGCTGCTTCTTAGGGTATGTGCAGTTTATGTGCTGTGAGATACACTGTGGCATACGTCCAACTGCTAACTAAACTCTGACAGACTGAGCGCACTTCTAGCCCATCCTGTACTTCTCCAGAATTTCCAAAACCAGAGGATAAATAGCTGTACATCATATTTAAACAGCAAGGATATAGTGACTTTCCACACAACAAAGCCTAAATATTTAAATAAAGAGCAGGATGTCAGAAGGAAAACTGAAAAGTCTAAGGGATCATAGGTCAACACCAACAAGCGTTAGTCTCCTGATATGACACAATCCTTGCTGAACTTGTATAATACTTTAAACTATTGCAGTTGCTGCTGTCCAGGAGAGGGGAATAAGTCCTGTTTTCCTTTTGTAATATTTTTTCTCTCTTAAAAAGAGAATGAAATAAAAAAATGCAGAGCACTTGCATAATGGGGTGTGCAAAACAATCTTGTAATTAAAAAAAAAATTACCATAGTCTGTCTTTCTTCCTATTTACTGAGAGGAATATATAAAAGTCTTGAAAGAATTCTCTTGTTTTGTGGAACATTGCCCAGGCATGGACATGTTCAGCATCTTTGGGAAGGCTGTCAGTTGTTCACTTTAGACTCTCTGAAAATTGATCCATGAACAAATAGTGGCTCTTTGTGGATAAGCCCATCTGCCTTCCAGATGGGGGAAAAGGTAGTATCATAGTAACAGCTGCTCCGACAAGTCTAGCAGGACACAGAAGAGCAAGGATGAGGGGTAAAGCAAGGAGAGGCAATACTCAGGAACCGTGTGAATCCTGAATGAGACTGAGATGGAGCACATACAGAAACGTGGCACTGCCGCGTCAGCACGGAGGAGTCCAATGCAAGTCTAAAGGTGTGAAAAAGAAACCAAAAAACACTATGTTAATTTATTTAGGGAAAGAAGGAGAAGCTATTCAGGACTAATATACAGTCCCCTTCATTAGCAGCAATTTTGGTGTAAAAGCCCCTAAATCTCAGGTCCCTGGATTTCTTTTGTATCTCTATCACAACAGACCTCCAGCCCTCAGAGATGAAAATGAAGTGTGTGTGCAGATGTACTTTGTTTTTCCACCTTCGGAGTTACGCATGAAGTCATAAATCAAACTGTCCTATTCGTATCGATGTAGCTTAGAGCTAGGCAGAATTTCCATTATATCACTAATTTTTCCTTAGGAGTTAACGGTATGGTATATTTTGTCTCTCAGGTGAGCCTGCTTCCCAAATTTAAGCCTGAATTTAGCCTGAGAAAAAAACCAAACTTCCTACGAACACCATTCTACGAGCTAGTTAGCAGCCTGAGTTTCCTTGAATTCACTGGGAGAAAAGGATATTTAATGGAAACTGTGGAGAGCGAGAGAGGAAAAGAGAACATATTCCTGTGCCAGAGCTTAAGCAAGGGCTTCATAAACAGCAGTTTTCTTCTTCTTTCCCCCCTCCCCAGGTAGCTGGATCAACACATCCGTAGTCTGAAACACAACATTCCTATCTACAAACGATTCACCTCTAATAGATTTCTTCCTGGATGCCACAACCCAAACGTTTTAACAGGAGAACTGCTTGTTTGGAAGACGTGAACACACCTCATTTAGTGACACCAAGCAGTGCAGCCAGTACGTGACACTGGATATGCCAAGAACTCCTTCCCTTTGAAAGCTTGACTGGTTTGTACCTAAAACAAATGCATTTCAGCATTTCCTCAGTTGGTTTTTTTTTTAAGAGAAAGCCCGTTCCCTCCTTCTTGCCTTCCTTCCTTCCTCCCTGCCTTCCTTCCTGCCTGCCATCCTGAAACCTATCAAAAGACATCCTTAATGGAAACAACTTAGTCATTGTTTAACTCTATCAATAAACTATATTCCTCAGGGTATACTCCAAATTATATTATAAAATACCATATGCATTCTGTATACGTGTTATGAGATGAGACATTTAATATCTACATTTGCAGATAGTTCTGTCAAGAAAAAAGGGTATGTTTGAACAGGAACTTCTTCCCAATTCTGTCATAGGACAGGAGAACAATTTGTCCAGGAAAGAAAAAGAAAATGTAACAGCAATCTTAGCTTGTTCCCTGTCTGAGCTGAGAAAGTTAACAGATAATAATAGCATATTCAAGCAGTCAGACATACTGGCAGTTTGCAGGACAGTAAAACCTGCCTTGAAGAGAGGCAGAATACTTAAACTCATCAGAACCGCCTTCCAAAAAAGCAAACTCACTCGTTCTGCAACTATTTAGGATAAGTGATACTGTTTACAGGGTCCCCCTCAGTTTTACTGGAAGCCTATGAAGTACCACTTAGAAGAAAATCAGCACGAGAAATGCAATATGCTCCCAAAGGCTCGTTTGCTGAGTTTTGAGCTAAACAGAGCAAGCTACAATTCCATGACACAGAGGGAGCTGACTTACCTGGCTCTGCCCTGTCCTGCCATCGTACGACACACCCCTCTCAGCCAGCGAGGCCACGTTCATCTCTTTCATTAGCTACTCACCTTATCGTACACCTTGAAACCAAACCAGCAGCTCTTGCAAAGATTGCATTCCTTACAAACGAGTGACAGTCTATTCCCAGCACCCAAAAAAGCAGGACTGAACACCTGATGAGAAAAGACATGGGCCCTAAAACGTTCAGTATGAAACACATATGGAAAAAAATTCCTCTTTGTTCAGAAAAAGGGAAGGAAGGCTTGTCATGTTGTCATCCCTCCTTGTTTCCACACAGCAGATAGAACACCATCAGCATGAGCCAAATCAAATTACACATCCTGTATGTTACTGGAGATCATACGCTTAACTATTTTTACCAGAGAATTTTCACATGAAGAAAGCACTAAAGACATCTCTTTCAATCATGGGTTAGGAAAGTAAAGTTTAGCATTAAACCCTCTGGAAGAAGAGTTCCCTCTCATATCCTGCAGCAATCAGTCCAATCCCAAAACACACAATTAGAGAGTTTCCGTGACCCTAAGTTTCAGACGATGCTCAGAGATCTACTACATAGGCATTTTATCACCAAATCAGCTCGTGTTTCAATCTGACTTGGCATAATCACATTCAGCAGCATAACATCAGACATCAGAGACAATTTGAGGGAATGTCCTAGCAGAACACGAGGGTGATCAGAGGGCTGGAGCACCTGCCCTACAAAGAGAGGCTGAGGGAGCTGGGCTTGTTCAGCCTGGAGAAGAGAAGGCTGCGGGGGGACCTCATTGCAGCCTGCCAGTCCCTGAAGGGAGCTTATAAGCAGGAGGGGATTCAACTTCTTAAAAGAGCAGATAATGGCAGGACAAGGGGGAATGGACTAAAGCTAAAGGAAGGAATGTTTAGATTAGATATTAGGGGGACGTTTTTTACAGAAAGAGTGGGGAGATGCTGGAACAGGCTGCCCAGAGAAGTAGTGGATGCCCCGTCCCTGGCAGTGTTCAAGGCCCGGTTGGATGGGGCCCTGGGCAACCTTGTGTAGCTCAAGGCCTGGAGGGTGGTGTCCCTGCCTGTGGCAGGGGGGTTGGAGCTCTATGATCCTTGGGGTCCCTTCCAACCCAGACCATTCTATGATTCTATGATAACACCCTCAGTATTTCTGGTACTGGCTAGGCATGAGCTCCCTGGAACACGCAGGGGCCTCCAGCGGGAGCAGGCACAGTGGGACACTTGGTTCTGATGAGACACTAACCTCCAGTGAGCTTTGGCAAGTCAGCGCAGCTCCTCTGTTCCACTGATCCAGAGAAAGCGAAGCAGGAAGAAAAACCAATCCTGTCATCCTCTCCACAAGCACCTCGTCGGGTGGCTGGTATTCAAGAGAGCCTGGTGAGACAGGTCAGAGGAGCACGAAACCACATTCACCACCCACTTATTCCTAGATGGGGAATGACCTCACGTGGGTAACCCTTCCCTCAGCTATGCAGGAGGAAAGCAAGGCACAGCTTGAGCACAGTCACAGGAGGCAATGGTGGAGGGTGCAATGAAAATTTCACAGTGGTCAGCTCACTGCAGAACTTCACTGTTCCCTGTTAAAACCTGACATAACAGAGCAGGGGATGGATATTCAATCTTTGCCTCCAGAAATAATTCAAGAACATGCACCTTCCCCTCTGCCCCACCTCCCCGCCCAATATTTTGCAGTGGGATGCTACAGCGAGCCATGCCCACAGCATGTCAGCCCTCTCTGGGGCAGTCATCCACAGAAGCAGAGCTGGGGATGGAACAGGCTGCTCAAGAAGCTTTAATTGCATGCTAGTTAAATTGTAAGTCAGCAGCTCTATCATTAAACTGTAATGATATTGCTATGATGCAGAAAGCTCGATTCAGAGCCGGAGTTGAATAGTATGTTGCCAAAATATGTTCACGTTGGCAAATAAATGAATTCTATTTCAAATTAAACTTCCCTTGATCATACCACAATATTACCACATGGTTAATTAGAGGCTTTTTTAAATTAAAAAAAAAAATTAATGGACAAGAGAGCAGGCTTTTTGAAGTTATATATATGCAGCTATATATTATATAGTTCTGATCTCTCAGGCATATAAATTGCTGCTGCTGTTGCTGCACACTTCAAAAAGCTTATAGCTTGAGTTCTTTAGATCAACACAAAGGAATCAACTTTGACAAGATTCTTCACAGTTTTCTTAGGTTAACACACAAGATGCATAACTTTTTTCTCTCTTTTTTTAACCAAACATAAATCATACTTAGTCAAAAATGGATTAAAAATCTAGAAGATGAAAGGCAGAGGATGCTACAGAAAAACTAAAACCAAGAAGCACATTCAGTAGAGGAGGCATTCACCAAAGAACATTTATTTAAAGTGAACGCTATAAACACAACTGCATTGTTCAACTGGTGAGCTTGGAATTATCTTTCACTTCAGCAGACTCCTGAGGCACTAACTCATTTTCCTCCAAAGAGGCTGCTTCTGGATTTGGGATTTTGCAGGGGGGAGATGGATTTTCTTTGCTTTTGGCTTTTCAGGAGCAGGTGTTTGTTTTATTATTTAAATAACTGCTTGTTTGCTTCTGAAACATTTGAAATCCTGCTATTGAGGCACAGTTCCATGTGAATACATTTCACTCTCTGGCCTGGTAGTCACACTCAACTCTGACTAAGGAACTTTTGAGAGGGTTCTCAAGTTCTTTTTCTGAAAGTGAATCCAGGTAATCGGAAAAAAAAATCAATGCAATTCAAGCAACATTTAAAAATGTAAACTCAACTATATACAGTTACAGGTTTTCAGTACTGCAAAAAAGTTTGTTCACTACACAAAAAAATGTTGATATTTCTCCTTGTTAAAAGATTATCTTAAGAACAGAAACAGATACATCTTCAGAAAATACTAAGAAAAAACCTAATTCAAATCTACAGCCTATTACAAACAAGATATGAGAAACATTTTTGATTCCTTAATGAAAAATAATCTCTTCATGAGGTTACTAAAATGAAGATGCTACACATAGCTATTAAAAATTGAATTAAATAATTTTAAGATGCCATTTATTATTAGGATCTTATTTAATTATGTGACACTGAGACCATGAGACACATGGCTTAAAACCTTGATGGGAAATAATTAAAAAGCATTCAGCGTGGGACCAATTTGAGCCATAACAAACAGAAAAAGAGCCAAGCCATATGCATAACAAAATTTCAACCATCATTTAGCCAAATTAGGCATCAACTTTATTTTCATTATGACATAGCAAAACACAGGTTCTAGAAAACAACTATCCAGAGGAAGGAAGACTGGTTGATAACATTAATTCATACCGCTGACAACCCAGTGTGTGATTTGCATTAGTGCTGCTTTACAGTTAAAAAAACTAAATAAAATCAAGATTTGGTACTGGTACCTGAAATACCTTAGGAAGCTGACTATAACCCAAATGTATTTTTAGGGCCCCTCTAGCCATTTCAAGCCAAACCTCACAGAACTGCAGACAGCTACGCTGAGCGCTATCTCGCCGTAGAGGTACAGCTCGGGAAAGACGCTTGGAAAATCGAGCTGATAGGGAAATTCAACTGTTGCTCATTCCTTATAAAGCACAGGGATTAATACCTGTCAGTTGTGTTAGTAAAATGACAGGATTAACTAATCTTCAAGACAATGCACTTAAGTCTTAATTAATGTAAAACTCCAGTGGAATGCTTTTGGCGTTCCTGAAGAGCAGCCCTAAGAGCTGTGCCGTTCCGGCTCGGATCTCCCCATCTTCCACTCCCGTGTGCCAGCCAGCACCACCGCAGCCCCGGCTCCAGCCAAACACCTCTGCAAGGTCAGCATGGGAAGGGACAGAGGAGGAGAAATCCTCAGGGAGCCTAAGTAACAAATGCAGTCTGCCATCCTACAAACCATGAATCTAACAGCAAGCAATTTAGCTAAGGCTGAACGTTGCTCCTCCGCGCTTTTAAGGACAACCCCCTTTTTAAGCACTACTTCCAAGGGCAACAGACAACAAAGACATTTCCAGAAGTGTGTTCTCATTACTGCTGTGCTTCAAGCGAGCCAGGAAAGTCACTGCTGACCTCGAGCCAACAGAGAGGAGAAAGTCTTGTAAGGGAAAAAACATCTTAACAAAACAACCCAGAGGAAGCCCTCCCCGTTTCCTTTGCAGTCTGTCCCTCCAGGACTCTTCTGCAAAGTGAAGTTCTGCTCTAAGTAAGGAAATTGTCCTGAAACTGGTTAAATGTACAATTAGGTTCTCTCCAGAAGAAAGTAATCCTCAATGTATGAGTAAACTACAATTCTTTACACAACTCACCAGGTAGATTTTCTTACAGAAGACTAAATAAGATCAATTTACTAAAGCGTTCTAGTGAGCCTACTTTGAAATAGATTAATTTTAGTAATATGCAAGAAAACCTCCCTCTTAGATTAGGATGTGTTATTTTAAGTTTCATTTCTTATTGAAAAAAAAATAGGCTAACATGCATTTTCACACACCCATCACACAACCATACATCCAGATTAAATGCTTTACAGATGCCTTACTAAAGTATTCCCTGTAAAATTTTCAAGTCTTGGTGAAAAATTACAAAACTATTACCAACTGTCAGGACAGGTATATTTAAAACTATTTAATTACACCTAGACTTATTTTATAAGTAGGTTCACCTTGAAATGAGTGGGAGATGTACCATGAATATGAGGCACGTTTGTTTGCATGAGTGTTGGCCTTTAAGCATGATGTGAAGAAAATTCTGCTATGCAAAAAGCAGAAGTTAATCGTAACTCACTACACACAGGACATCCAACAGCCAGTGAATAAACAAAATCTGTATTAAAGGATGTCATTCAGATTAACATCTTGCATGGAGCAACCTTTCCACATCAACAGGTTCTCAGATTGTCCTGATTCAGAGGCGTTAACAAGTATGTTTATAAAATGAGATCATCAAAAGCTCTGAAAGCCTGAAGAAGCCTAAGTGCCGAGGTGTGGTTACAATCCAGAGCCCACAATGTTTGAGTGTGTTCAAAATCAGGACAGTCAGCGCTCCTGTCCTTTTACTGAGCACTCGCCCACAGAAAACAGCGCACAATAGGCAACCGTGTGAATTCACAGCCTGTGAGTTGATTTGTGTGCCTCTGTGTAGTCACACCCACGAGGCAGAAAGGGGGACGGTCAGTCACAGTGCTTACTTCAGGTACCTAAGCTAGAACCACAGAATGGCTTGGGCTGGAAGGGACCTCAGAGCCCATCTAGGTCCCCCCCCTGCCACAGGCAGGGACACCCTCCACTAGCCCAGGGTGGCCAAAGCCCCATCCAACCTGGCCTTAACCCTGCCGGGGATCCAGGGGCAGCCACAGCTTCTCTTGGCACCCTGTGCCAGGGCCTCACCACCATCATAATGAAGAGTTTTTTCCTAATATCTAAGGTAAATCTCCCCTCTTTCAGTTTAAACCCATTCCCCCTTGTCCTATGACTACAGTCCCCGAAGAAGAGTCCCTCCACATCCGTCCCATAGGCCCCTTTAGCTACTGGAAGGGTACCTTTAGGTACTAGGAGCTTCCCCTCCTCACAGCCCATACACCAAGACGTGTAGGGTGTCTCCTGTATGTATATGGGCATACTCCTCTTGAGAGCAATTAGCATCATGTTATAATTAGAGCGATGTTATAAATCACCTGCTGGGGGTACCTATGTCTTACTTTATAGCTATATAGGAATCCTCAGCGCCTCAATTCGGAGTCTAAAGATAGAAGGTCTGTACAACAGCGTGAATACGCTGTAATTTCACCCTCAACCTATGGCACACTCATTTCCCCAAATCAGAAAATGCCCCAAAATGCACCACCAGCTCTGCAGATCCTAAGGAGCTGAAATCCAGAACCCAGAGAGCTTTTTGCCTTAGTAATCTTGAATGCTTTTCACAGACACTGGTTAAACTTGAATACCCCAAAATAGAACTATTTCCTGAGAGGCTGAACAGACCCAAGTCACTGCAGGAAAGCTTTCAAGTACTTACATATTCTTCCAAAATATGGTAAAATTATCCAGCTTCTGTATTACATGACATTGCACAACTGAGAAAAACGTGCCAAATGGCTGTAATCCACACTTCACACTTTGGGAAGTTCTCATCCCAATTCCTGCCAGTTTTAGATTATTTACACATGAGCAGGAATTTGGTTCTCTCCTTCCTGGTTTAAAAAAAAAAAAAAAAGCTGCATTTCTTGTTTTCAAAGCATCACTACAGCAGCCAACATGCTACCACTTTGTATTTTTTTAATTAACTGCTAATAAGAACAGAAGCTTGTGAATCAAAAGGATGTTATGGTAATGGTTCATGAACACCTTGAAGTTTTAAAAAAGAAAGCAAAAAGAAAGCAAGCTGCAGAAGTACAGTGCTATATATATATAAAAACTATATATATATATAGTTATATATAAATATATTTTTATATATATATATGCAACTATAAATATATAAACCAGCCAAGAAAGATATTTTGGTCTCCAGCCCAACTTGGTGATAAATGGAGATCTCTGGTAAATACTTCTGTTTACAAACATGCTTCCCCAGCTTTTCTGCAATGGTTTCACCTCGTTTGAACTACCAGAGCAGTGATGAACAAATACCTTATTTGCATCCAAGTCAATGACACAACTCTGTCCTGGTCCTTGTTACTTCACACAGATTACGATCTTTACCACCTCTTATCACTCCACCATTAATTCTGAAAGCTGCAAATTAGATTGCAACACTCATTTTACAGTCAAGATAACGAATTGCAACATCAGCCCTTAGCTTCATGCACAGAGCAGTGGAAGGACTAGACATCTGCACAGGTCTTTAAACAATAAAATACAAGGAGACATATTATTCTTTAATTAAAAAGACATTAAAAATTGTCAATATCAATTTTTTTTAAAATCAGAACTGCTTCTATATATCAGGGATGGTTTCAATAGCAAAAGGTATTTCAGTTATGCAGAATTGTGTACCCTGCTAATTCAGTTTAAGGACTGATCTCAACATTTTACTGATAACAAGTTTGAAAGAAATTCTCTCTGACTTTGTGCTGAAATCCCCAAGAGCCAACAGCCAGGATTCTTTGCATATACCCCAGTCTACACCAGTTATTTCCCTGGTATGAGGCAGGATCAGATTGAGAATCATCAGGCTCATATCTCTTGGGGCAGTTCAGATGTGTCCTGCTACCCAGCCCTGAGCAGGAGTGTTCAGCAGGCACCAGACTCTGCTTATTCACATACTGTACCGTGTGCTTCTGAGGAGCAAGACAACAAAGCTCGTTCGTTATGCCAGCAGCACACTGCCTCAAAGCTGTGTATGATGAAACCATGAACCTTTTACCCATAACCTTCTCCTCAGAACAAATTCTACAGCTGAGTGAAATCAAAACTCTTCCATCACAATGACAAAAACCAACCCTACGCCCAGTCTCTGCACTCTGCCACCAACACCTTCTCTCTCTCCACCACCACTGATGCTTTCCATACCTGGAGAAAAGCCAAAACAGACTTTCCAAAAATTATGCCCTGGGAGGTTTCAAATTCCACTCAATTCTTTCAGAAATGCAGATTATTACCATCTTGGGACATGTATTTGAATGCCTTGCTCACAAGCATATAGTTACAGCATGCCACCTCTGCAGAACAGCTGGAGATTCACCTGGCATCTCATTCATGTGTTACCACTTACGACAGTGGGACATACTTTGAAATGAAAGGAGCTTATAAGCAGGAGGGGATTCAACTTTTTAAAAGGGCAGATAATGGCAGGACAAGGGGGAATGGATTAAAACTACAGGATGGAAGGTTTAGATTAGATATTAGGGGGAAGTGGTGAGGTGCTGGAACAGGCTGCCCAGAGAAGTAGTGGATGCCCCGTCCCTGGAAGTGTTCAAGGCCAGGTTGGATGGGGCCCTGGGCAACCTTGTGTAGCTCCAGGCCTGAGGTTGGTGCCCCTGCCTGTGGCAGGGGGTTTGGAGCTCTATGATCCTTGGGGTCCCTTCCAACCCATGCCATTCTATGATTCTATGAAATGCCTTTAACTCTGCATTTACTACACCTATAAAGGCAGACTGCTCATGTTAATGACAGTGCTCTACTGCATAAGCTACTGAAACATACTCTCCACTGTGGTTTCATTTGGGAGACAAGGGGGGGGGTGTGGAAATTCTGAAACAAGCTTAGGAATTTGTGTTCAAAATCTGCTTGATTTAACACAGCGTCTCAAATCTGGGTCTTTTTTACTACAAAAATAGTTTTCATATTTATTTATTTTAGGAGGAGCACTCAATTTACTCAGAACAAAGACATCTGTGTTGCTGGGTTTCTAAAACAAAGCTTGGCTTATAAAATGTGATTAAAATTTCTAAGTGCTAAGAACTACCCTTTGACTTTAAACTTTCTCGTGCTTTTCTTTAAGGCAGCCTGACACAAAGACTAGACTGTTGTAACATTTTCTTTTGAAACCCTCTTTATGTGTAAAGCACCATGGAGATCTTTTCCAGAGATGACAGGAAGTGAAATTGTAAAAGAAAGAAAAGTCTTTCTTAAGAAAAAAAGAGCAAAATATATAAAAATTATTTGGTTCTGTGGTTTGGGGGTTTTTTTGGGGTGGGTTTTGTTTTGGTTTTGCATTGACTAAGTGAAAATGGAAGTCAGTGTCAGCAAATTACAGTTTTGTCTCAAATCCTCTTCAGCTGTACTTATCTGACCAACTTCAGACCACGTGCTGTGATCTGGGAGCAAATCACTGCCAAACACTCTGAGCACCAGCAGGTACTAAGGGGAACACCAACAGGATGACCAGCTCAGGACAAAACAACCAAAAAACCAAACCAAACCAAACAAAAACAACACAGGAAAAAACCCCACACAACAAAAACAACCAACAAACAAAAAAACCCCTATAAACCTGAAGGGGTCTCCAGATATTCCCAGTTGTGATTGCCTGGAAATTACACTATTCTGTGTGTGGTGCAACACTGAAGACATTCAGAGTTACCAGGCTGGGCTTCTCCATCGCTCCTCTCCCTTCTGCCTTTGCATGTGAAAGACTTTCTATGCTTGACAAAGCTTCAATACCTGAAGCAGACAGTTATGGTGCAGGTCAAAATAAGACCACATTCATAGCTATCCTTTCTGACTAACAAGATCACAGAAGCAATTATTAATTCCCACTTTCAGGCTTTCATTTTCACTGGAAGACAAGTCTGAGGACAAGGGATATAATTGAAAAATCAAAACATTTTAAAAAATCAAAATTAAGAAATTCCCCTACACGTTGCCCAGGCCAATCCTGTTCTCCAGTGACCATTTCAACTTTTGTACCTCAGCATATTCCCCCTAAGCAGGTTTTCCCACCTCAACTTAGCCACACAGTGCTAAGTAATGTTTCCTACCTTCTCCACTCATTGTTGGAAAGCAGTTTTTGTAAATCCCTGCAATCAAACACACCCCAGGAATGCTAACTGGAAAAAACCAACCTCCCCCAAAAAAAAATATGATTGAACTTTTAGCATCCTATTGTCCCATATCTTGCATTCTTTCTCACTTCCCCAGTCCTACTCTCTTGATGGCTTTGTAAATCCAGTTTCCAACACTGTCTTTGCAGAAAGCATCTCAGATGTGTGAAGCTGCTAAGTTTTTGTCCCACCCCACTAAGAAATACATCAGCAAAAAAGTATAGTAGTGCAAGTTTTAACTCACATGGTCTAGGCAGAATTGACCATGGAAAAATACAGTCAGCAGGGCTCAACATTTTATGGTCCCCCCTCTTCCCATGCTAAAACTACAATGAATATACCAACCTACTCCTAACCAGAAGCATCTTACATGTTAGAGCAGTACAGTAGTAAGTACCTAATGGCTGTTCTTGTCAAGCCTGGATTTTCATCTACAAAAATACTCTAAGAATGGGAAAATTCTCCAGTGAACTTATCTCAGAGCAGCAGGAATCATTTCTCCCCTTCCCCTTCTTCTGAGCGAGGTGGTTCAATACAAGCCCCACCCTGGCAGCCAGATAATAAATCTGCAAATAACTTATTCTGATCAAAGCCCCATCTGCTTGGCAGCAGCAATTCAACTGCACTTGTGGTTTTTGTATGGCTGCAGCTTCTGAATTGAATGCTCCTTTCATTTAGATGGAAGTTTCAACAAAATATGGTAATTAGCATCAACCACTGTGGCTTTCATGGCTACTGTCTACAAAGACATCTCTAATAAAAGGACTTTCCTGCTTTCCCATCTAATTACACAACATTGTTGAACAATACAATTTAAATTTAAATCAGGCAGCTCTTTTTCTTTAAGTCAGTTAACAGATTTCCTGCCTCCCACTACCTATTGGCTGGCAGAGACTAAGATTAAAAAGAAGAATTCCCATCCCACTGAATTTTATTTCACCTTCCCCTGAGGGATCTGGCAGTGGTTGGTAACACTTAGCACTAACCTTGCCCCTCCAAAACTACCCATCTACCTTTTTGAGAGGAAAGCAGGATTTGGCTTCATACCACAGCAGGGTGAAAAATCAGACATTATATAGCCTTGCAGTTTTATGACATAATAAAAGGTGCCAGCATGCCATGATGAATGTTTTTAATGAGACATCCACAATGCTGCAGCCGATAAAAACCTTTATGGGCACAATCCTCAGCGAAACAAACAAGAAGAAAAGTAGTTTATTTTAACCACTACCAGGTTTTGTTTAGGCACTAGAATCCCTTGGTACAATAAAAATCGATAGTGGAAAACTCAGTCGTACAAAGAAAAAACTAAAAAGAGAGTAAAAAGAGTATTTTTGGGAAATGGTACATTACAGACCCCCAATCGCATACTGGGCTGGACATCCAGAACCTGACCTTGCAGCAAAGCCAAGGTGGGCCTGCTTAGCCCTTGGGTTGAAAGAGAAACCCCTGGAGTGTAACAGCAGGTGCTGCAGGAAAAAAGCCAGTGGCACAGTGTCAAACACTTAGTAAACATTAGCCCACAAAACCTGACTGAATGGAAATACTTAATCTGGCCCCATCACTGCTGACGATCTGATAGGCAGGAATAAAATACTGGTTTAAAGCCTCTGGCTGGGGCAGGGATTTGGACACCTGAATTCCCTTAGGCTGCTCTGACTACTCCAATCTAAAGATTTATCCTAAAGACTTTTCTTACCACCTTCTATCTGCCAAGGGAAACAAGAAGTGCAGGCAGACAAAATACATCTGAGGGAGCCACATACTTTAGCAGCATGAGTTATAATTGGAGGGAACAGTTTTACTGTGTATATAATAACTCTGACATGTTTGTGAAACTCATTTTTAGATATGCAATTGGAAGAGAAGGCTCCAGACGGGTACGCAGCATCCTCCTTCAGCTCCAAAACAACGAGTAAGGCGAGGCACCAAGAGAGGAAAACCTGCTATTGAAATAACATCATCTACTGTACGCTCCCCAAACAGCTAAATCCTGAACAGCTTGGGAACTGGAAGACAGACAGACAGCATTCCTCACTTACATCCTGTTACAGAGCTGAACAGTAAAACAGAGCAAGTTAAAATAGCAACTCTGTGTTAAATCCAACTCAACAGATCCAGCTTTTAATAAACGTTCCAAGGAAGTGAAGCGATCTCCCACCCAAACACCGTGGCAGACCAACTTGGAAGCCCCTCTTGTCCCACCCTGGAGTACAGCTACTCTCATCAAGCAATCATTTCCTTCTCTTCTCAGCCAAGAGCCATTACTGCCACCGTGGTCCCCGGAGCAGGAGGCTTCCTTCTCCAGGTTTGTTGCCCACAAAAGACCATGTGTGGAATCTTCTCCCCTGAAACGTAGAAAGCAGCTCACCTACCAATCCACCTAACCTAGCAATGAAACACAAGCACTCTCCTGCTTTTCTCTAAAAATAAATAAACAAATAGAATGTAACATGCTGACAAATTTGGAGAGAAGTGGCGGCAAGGATGGAAGCTGAAAATGCTGTTTGAGAGACATTGAGCTGTCCTCTAAGCAGGGTGAGCTCACAGCATCCTTCAAGCCTGCAGCAGACAAACCCAGGGATTCTCACCATAAACTGCGGCCTTCTTCAGCGTTATTTTGCCTCTGTCTTCCTATTAATATAGTAAGGTACAGTTAGAAATAGTCAATACGGGATTCATGAATGATTAATAAGCTTCTCTATTATGAGATGCTGATGGTTATCTCCACGTTAGGGGAAAACATTTTACACAAGATGCAATAGGACATCAGAAACAGCAGGGACTTTTCCATTCTCCTTTAAATATATGGAATTTCTTTGTATCTGTTTCCTCCTATGTAACAGAACCTCTTGCATGGCACCTTTGTGTTTGACAGGGAGAACCAAGAAGTTTGTGTCTGGGAATAGTTTCCAAAGGTACATTCTAAAGTTGTAATTTTGTTCAACTTGTGATCCAAATACATATTTGAATTTTTAGTGATCCAAATATATATTTGAATTTTTATTTTATTTTAAAGCATCTTCTAAGTTGTAATTCTTAGCAGGAATGTTGCTAAATACTATGCCTTTGATTTTTGCAAGTAGAAAACTGCATTAACTTGAAAATTATGTGTCATGGGCACATTACTGAAAAATGACCTTCTGGGCAGAGGAAGAGTATTTGCCAGCTGCACAGCTCCTGTCATGCCAGGATAAACCACCGGGGATTTCATTATGATACAGCAATTTTGTTTGGGATTTAACTCAAACCTTTCAGCAAAGAGTATTTGCTAAACTGAAAGTTCTAAGCAAACTGAAATACCCCAAAAAAGGAAAACCACCCCCACTGCCATGGCTACAGCCACACGTGCTCCAAGCTCCGGCACAGGCAGGAGCGCACACGTGTGCTGTACAACAGCGTCCACACACACAGGCAAACCCACACATCCCTGGGGAGAGATTCCCAGGGCAGGACTGGTACCACTGGTCCTGCTTCTGCACCACCGACTCAGCCTGTGCCCCTGCAGCGGGGGCACTGCCCGCACAGCGCGGCTTCTGCTTCAGGGCACGCAGGCTGCTGCTCTGACTGGTCTGAGAAGTTTGGGAAACAGAGACCCACCGTTTCCTCCAGAGCTCTGGCATTATCAGAGATACATACCGACTATAACAGGAATTTGCTAGTCACATTGCTGTGTAACCTCATTTTTAGTTTCTCTTTATGTCAGAACCAAATGCCAAGCAAAGGAAAATACTCAGCTGCTCGGAACTTCGCAGGCTGCTTCAACAAGCCCTGACACTAACAGGTATCTTTGCTGAGCACAGCAGTGATGTGATGGGGTAGCCAGTCTTCATCATACTAAAAGCACTACAATTAGACACCTTCAGTTCCAGCAGTGACAACCTGAATTAATGTTGTTTGACACTCCCATCATTATCAATGCAGACGAACGATCTGTAGTCCTGATGGTAACATTTGAAACACTTAAAAAGGCATCAAACATGGGTTGGATGGCACCATGATAAAAAGGAATATTTTCCTTCCATAAAAATAATAATATTAATCAAAAATTTAAAAGTGCCCTTTCTGTACTTCAAAAATTAAAAAGGAAAAAGAGGGTGTGGAATGCAGGGGGGCTTATGGGAAGTGACTGACAAAACCAAAGACACATACTGAGCTCAAATTAGCAGGTCTGGGACTAAATGACAAGTCCTGAAGACCTGAGGACAGGTAACCATTTTGCAGCATCCATCTTCTTGCAATCTGGAACCCAGTGAGCATGCCAGCTGCTTAGCAACATCTCAGTTGTCAGATGTTGGTCTTTGCATCATCTGGAAAAAGTTTTTAATCCTTAGGAAAGGAGAATCTCGTGAAGGCACATTTCTGCTGACAAGCAGCAAGGACAGACTCGTACCCACCACAGGTATATGTACTTAGCTGAGATTCTTTCAGAGGAAGCTTTACTTTACAGTCAGTATTTTTGAAACATGTGACCCCCGCCCAATCAGACTAAGGCAACACCCTGTCTAATGCCAGTCTCCTACTGACAGGCCAACCATGACCAGCCACTGATACTACAGTCTGGGAGGCAACTTGATGGAAACTCTGGGCAACTGTTCTCACAGGAAGGGTGAATACACACGCTGTAGTAAGACTGCACACAAGATATCTGTCTACGGTACCATGTTTACATGAAATGTAGCATCTTGGTTCTAAAACCAAGCACAGAAAACCTCTCAATAGAATGTAAATGTCATTTTATATGATGATGAATATTTTTTTACAGTGGGAAGCAGAACCAGGCTCACCCTTCCCTCCCATTCTCCATCAGCACCATTCATTTATCAGTGCACCCACCAACCAAGCCGTCCCTCAAAGGACTTGTCAAAACTCACCGCTGCTTGTCAATACACAGAGGACTGGGCCCACATGCCTGTTTGGACCTGGATGAGAACTGCACACTTTTTGTATTGGCATTGATTATTGTTCCACCTCTGTCTCCCATTTGTCTCTCTTGTTATATTCCAGCTCAGGAAGACAGACCAGATGACCCGCAGAAGTTCCTTCCAACATGAATTTTTCTATGATTCCACAAACATTTGTGCTGCAGGTTCTCTGAGGAGAAAACACCTTGTGCAGAGAACAAACCAAACCCAAAACGTTTTATTTCACACCATAGAAACATGAATTCTGGGCATGGCTATGAATACATAGCGTTATTAGTGGACATGTTAACAGTTTTCTGACTCTGTAGGTACACACCCGATCAGCTGTCACGTTCTGTGCACTCTCAGGAGCAGCATGCCCATATCTGCACTAACACACACGTGGCTGTGCTCCACCTGGGAGCCTGTGCGTATGTTCTAACCGTGTGTGAGGACTGGCAGGCCCCAGTGGATTCACACAGGTAGCAGGGATAGGCAGCATTTCAGTTTGATCACAGGGTAATACATTTGCTTCTTGCAAAATGTCATTAAAACATCTTACAGGAAGATCTATTTTCTATCCACAAACACAAACATCACATTCAAAGGTGACTCCAGTTATCACCTACAACACTCATCTGAAAGTGCACTACTGTGTGGTCTTCTCACCTTTGAAATGTCTGCTTAACATGGGCAGAAAGATATTCCAGCAGGGAATTTAAAGGATTACTGCAGTTTTTTCAGCAACTGAAGTCACTTGCCTTTGGCCTGATGCCTTACAACACAGCACAGGAATACAATAATCCTTCAGAAAGGCACTGCCTGTCATGTCTTATTATTTAAATATTGAAAGGCAGATAAGTATCCCACTTAAAAGACACAGGGCTTAATCTGTAAGCACTTCAAAGGGATCTCTAATGATTTGGCTTTAACTCATCTTTCCTCATTTTAACTGCTGCTTTGATGTTCTCCCTAATCTTCATTTAACCCCCTGCTCAAGAACAGGGGATCGCACAGGAGTTTTTGAGACTATAACATGTACAACTGACATGCTGAATAAAAGTCACAGGTTGGTTAGACCTGGCAACCTAGTTCTCTTTACTCGAGAAGCAAATGAGAGCTCTGTGTGGCACTTAGTGCTGACAGATGCTGCTCACACTTGGGGCCGATTCTGTATCAACACCAAAAGAGGGGAAAACAAACAAGTTTCAGGGGATTCGGCCACACCTGGTGATGGCAACACTAGCTGTAGGCAAGGGAAGCACCCGCAGAGACCACTGACTGATGTCTCACTATCATGACGTTGTGAACTCGTCACAAGCAGGTATCTGTGATTCCCCCAGAATCCATCCACGTTATTCCACTGACAGAGTTTGTAGCTACAGTACACGTGACTAAGGGGTTGGGGTTTTTTAATGCAAAGCAAGCCCCAAGGAAGCTCATTTCCATAGTATCAAGACAGACATAGAAAGAGGATTACTTTCACTCCAAAGGTATTTCTTCCAATGCTACTTGCAATTTCTACCCAATGCTACTGCCAGGCCACATGGAATGGAAAATTCGTGACTCTGCTACTCTCCAGAGAAGCTACCCTCCAGTGTAAACACATTTAATAAACAGGACTTCTGATGACAGTAAATATCTGCACCATAAAACACAGCACACGTACACCGAGACTGTACAGCTAACAGTTAGTACTACTACCTACTGGTATTTAAGTACTGACCACTACGTAACCAGATAATACTCTAACACATTACCATGATGTTTCATTTTAGGGAAGTAAATTTCCTATCTGTGGGCAAGGGCAAGTGTTGGAGATGAAAGATTCAATGGCTGCTTTGTCAAGCAGATGAGTCTAAAGGGCAGAGCAAAAGACCAGCTGAAGCACAGCTTCTCTGCTTTGCCTCTGATAGCGATCTTCCAGTGAGTCATGGCTGTGATTTAACATCTGTGAGAGTGCTGACACTCCTGATTTCTCAAATGTTTAGAAAGCAAAGGACTCTTTGCAGAGGCATTAACCAGTTTCTTTTTCAGTCCTCAGAAATGCGAACTTTTTCCTACTTTGCATGCAAACTGCTACCAGTAACACCCCAAATGTGAGCATGAAGCCTAGAGTAGCTACGCAAGGGGAGGTACCAAGCAAAGGATCTCTTACCACGGGTTACTTGAGAAAGGCAAACATGTGGTTTAGCTGTATGACAGCTCAGGCAGTACAACAAATAGCATGCCAGCTCTGCAGAGCATAATCAGAGTACAATTAAGAGCAAGTTACACAGCCGCCTACACACTGAAAACATGCTGTCAGTAAAATGCTCTGTATCAGCCAATCTCTGAGTATAGGATGGAAAAGTCTAAGAATAGTTCCAAAGCAGGGAGACACCGAGGTCACTGCAAAGACTCATGTAATCCTTTTTCTCATTTGATGTGTCACACCTAACCATGCCAGGGGCCATGTCCAGTCCCATGGCGGAGCAACTCGGGCGCTTGCCTACCGTGTCCCCAGTGGGTGGACTATCATGCCTCCACTGAGTTAGGAGACTTCACCTAAGCACTGAAGAGAGCTCACTTTTTTATTCCCCAGGAATTCAGATGGCTTTTGAAAGCAGTGACAAGTTGACAAAAACCTTAAACCAAAAATAAGCAAACTATGTCTTAGCTGCCCCTCCTGCAAAGAAGGGAGAAACCTGACACTGTATTTAAATCACATTTTTCCATCTAAAAAGTGAACAAAACTCGTCTGCTTCAAGCAGAAGGCAAATCAAAATGTGAAATACATATTCCTGAAAGAGGTAAAACCCATTGATCATAGAATCATAGAATGGTCTGGGTTGGAAAGGACCCCAAGGATCATAGAGCTCCAACACCCCTGCCACAGGCAGGGCCACCAACCTCAGGCCTGGAGCTACACAAGGTTGCCCAGGGCCCCATCCAACCTGGCCTTGAACACTTCCAGGGACGGGGCATCCACTACTTCTCTGGGCAGCCTGTTCCAGCCCCTCACCACTCTTTCTGTAAAAAAGGTCCCCCTAATATCTAATCTAAACCTGCCTTCCTTTAGTTTTAATCCATTCCCCCTTGTCCTGCCATTATCTACCCTTTTAAAAAGTTGAATCCCCTCCTGCTTATATGCTCCCTTCAGGTACT